>VXBJ01004038.1:373941-429716 GCA_013400055.1 Nycticryphes semicollaris
TCTCATCACTAAGTAAACACAAAGATGTGTAGTCTCAACAGTAGCCTTCAAGCAAGTTGAAGAAGTCAAACCCAGGTTATTTAACAGATAACAACATTTTTTTATTTCATTTATAACACTGAACAGGTAGAAGAGCTCCGCGAGCTACTTGTAGCTCTCCCACACTAGAGCAGAACCCTCCAGCAATGTCCCGATAAGGATAAGCCTGTTTGTTGCAGTCCCACACACTAGGCCTTCTACCGTGTCCTGCAGGTGTCAGCCTCCAGTGTGTTCCCTAAGTTTGCTTTAAGTTTCCTGCTATTTCAATCAGGTAGGAATTATGAATCAGGGAGTATTCAAAACCAGTGGTTTCTGTCCTGGATGTCCATACTGATAGCAGCTCCACACAATCCTTACTTTACCAGCGTTGATGGGATCAGCCCCCCCTTGCCCTTGTCCCTTGTCCCCTGCAGTGAAGCACTGCAGATCCATACCTGATGCTGGCTGTTCTTATGCTTCCAAATAACGAAAGCTCATCAGCACTACAGTCAGCGTTTAGAAAGTCAAAACTTTCTAGCACTGTCTCCACCATTAAACTTTCCATAGAAGAATGTTTGTGATGAGGCGTCTTTAGCTGTTGAGGGAATGGAAGGAAAAATATTGTTATTTGCAGTTATCAAGCCATTTTACATCAGTTCTTTGCTGTTTTTCATATCACTCTTAATAACAAATCGATTTACTTTTCTGATTTCATTCTTAACACATCAGGAAAGTTAGTTCTTGGTATAGCACTGATCCCACAATAATGTTGCTACTTAAATTCAAAATATTCTTCAATATTTTATTCTGTCTGTATTCCTCTGTGGATTTGCACACGTGTTAAGGTTAGTATGAGAGCTGATTTTCTCTGCATCTTCTGCCATTTGTGCAATTTTCACTTATTCCATGTTTCAGACCCAGAAGTAGCAATCTATATTTCTAAAGTGGTTACACTGGAATAGGAAGACAGTGCAGTTTTGTTAATATCACTTATTATTCCAGCCCTTAGATAAAGTCTTACAATATCTTATCTCCTGAGACTACATTCTGGCGTGATCTACTACAATGCTACCAAATGTGCAATACAACCCACTGCTTGCAGAAAGCTCTGCTCCAGGATCTTTCTTCTAAAGAAAGATTTTTTTTCAGCATCTTATGACTTGTCAGACAGACTGAGCTGCCTGCAAAGACTAGGTAATCCTGGAGAAACATGAGGTTTGATGAACTGACACAGTCATCTCAAGGTATACTAAATCTGAAAAAAAATCAGAAAAATTAGAAACCAAAAAGCAGAGGCTCTGCCACACTGTTTGGATTCTGCTTATCCCAGAGTAGTTCCCACCTTGACTGCATGCAGTTTCTTAATTTCTTTTTCCAGATTCATGATCTGCAAAGTGCATTTGCAGGCTGTCTCTGGGAGGTGCTGTGCAACCTAGGACTCCTGCAGCGTTAGCTCTCAAGGCTTCCTTTTCTGAGTAGTGCCTGACCTCTGGTGGCCAAACTTCCTTTTTGGGAACATGCCATAGATACATCAAGTCAAACCCACCACAAGGTCATAGAACGTCTACAGTTTCAGGAGTAATAGTGGAAGCTACACCATCTACCAAGAGTAAAACACTACTGTACCTTTAATTTATCCCTCAGAGATGAAACCTGGTATTCTAATTTCTCCAGCTGGACTTGCCCCACATCGTGTAATTTCAGCAAATTTAACACTTCTTGGAGAGTCTTATCAATTGACTTTGTATGTCCATCTAGTTTCAGGTCATTTGCAGCATTCAAGCTTTTGTGGCCAATGTCTTCTTGCTCTGTCAGACAGTGACTTCTGGTCTGGTTGAAAGGATCTCTACTACCTTTGTGATGATTCAGAAAACTAGGTGGGTTATTTGGCAATCCATCCGCACACGGAGTCTTCTTCAGGATATCCAGAGTTGTGTGATTTGGAAGAGGATGCTGTTGCTCTTCTGCACAAGTCTCTTGAATAATCACCAATGGCAACGTCCTGTGGTCTAGAGCTGGAGTTGTATTTATGGATTCCGCCCCTTTCTGATCCTCGGAACTGACAGAGTCCGCCTCGCTTGTCTCTGCAGGGGTGTGGGACTTGCTCCTCCCATGCACATTGAAATCACAGGCAGCCAAGTAGCTCAATATGCTGGGAGGCTGAGCTTCATCGGTGACATCCTCTTGGTTCTGCCTTTGCTGCAAAGCAGACTGCGGCAAGCAGATTCGTAAGTCAGCACACCGACAACAGAAAAGCATGAGATACTGCCCGAGATGGAGAACTATGGTTTCCTGTTCTTGGAAACGTACGCACCCAACCTGACCAAGACCACAGGGCTCTTCTGCACAAGGGAGCCAGGCCAGCACGGCCCGGACAAAAGAAGGATTGAAACGAAGTATGAAGAGCCTACCGGATGAGCAGAGCGGTGCAGCAGCAGCTCTGCTTTACAGCTTTCAAAGAAAAGTTACCAAGGCAGCTAAAAAATTGTTTCTGGAAAGAAGCAGCTTTTGTGTCACATCAGCTCAGGACAGGATGTGAATGCAGGGGTTAGAGGAAACATTCATTTTTAAGAATCCAACATATCCTGTACAAGCAATAAACCTTTCTGAAGAAGGCTGCATATTCTGCTGCTTTGGTGAGACAATGCCAAACCTGCCTTAGACTGTATATTAGGGGAACACATACGTGCTGTCACCAGCATTTTAACTGCATGACAGAATTACCAGGATTATACAAACAGTCACTGAAACAAAACCTTCTTGAATGAATGAAGAGGACAGGGTTTCTGTTCCCCTGGGCTACCCTTGACAGAAAGTGGGGTTGGGGAAGAGGAAGGTTTGTTTCACAGAACACCTGTAAGATGCCATTCTGCTCCACTGCTTCTGAGACAGACTGGTTCCTCATTTGACTCCCACCATGGAGTATTAGCGCAGATGCCCACATCCCTACCATTCTGGCTGCCAAGAGGAACAATTGGAAGGGTTTGGGCTTTATCTTCCCCTTTTCTTTGACAAAATCTAAACTGGAACTCAGAAGAATAAGGGTTAAAAAAAAAATTAAAATAACCAACCCCAAAATGAACTGCAACAGCCTTAGAGCACAATGTTTTCACATTTCTGAGTGTGTTCCTCAATAGCCCTATCTAATCCAAAAATCAAGTCCTCAGTCTGAGCTTTGTGTTTTGCTCTCCTCAGTATACTCACCAGGTAGTATTTCTCTCTGAAGCTGGGAGTATTTGGTGGGGTCCAGCTGTATAAAGAGCTCTTCCTGCTGCCCACAGAAAACTTGGCAGTGGTTCCAGGGGACAAAAACAGGTTCTCTGTGTCGAAGGGGCTGTGGCAGAAGACACAAAGGCCAAGTGTCAGTAAGACCAGAAAGCACGGAAGTGTTTGGCAGCAGGAACAGCTGTTCGGATCTGAACTGTGACATTTAATCATCAACACAGGAAATAAAAGGACACAGAGACTGCCTTCTCTGACCAATGCCTTTGACTGCACCAGCAGATAAAGAGGTAGGCACAAACGTTGTGTATTTTAACACCAAATTCTCAACACTCTTTAGACAGAGACCTGTGTCATAATCTTTCTGTAGCCTATACCATACTCACTAGCACTGGTGTCTGCACAGACATACACCATACCAGATAGGAAGGAAACATAACACATGCAAGAAAGGAAAACTGTTGTTAATTTCCCTCCTGCAGAACACACACCACCTGGAAAAGCCACTAAAAAAGCTTCATTATCCTTCAAATATTAACAAATTACTCCTTTGGTTGGCAGAGGAAGCTTGTGCAGTGGTATATGGCAAGTTATGTGGTTCATATAGTCATGGAAGAGCCCAGTTACAGCCCCAGAGGACATTGGCTGTGGTTAAAAGTTTGACAAGCGTCACTCTAAAGACTTTGCAATTACCTACTACATCACAGCCACTAATTTCCTAGCTCCTTTGCAAAGCAGGCCAAGGAAACTTGGACAAACTGTTTCCCAAAATGCAGCTCAGCTAACCAGGAGAGGGAAATTATATTTAAAGTTAAGTAAAGCAAGTTTCTTTTTTCTGCGTGTAACTTTTGTTCCCTACTGATATGCCTCATGGCACCAAAAGTTTGTTTTTCCACTTAAGCTCTACCATTTTGAAAAGTGAATTGTTTATAACAAACCTAATCTTGTAGATACACATATAATGATCAAACAGTAGGATGAAGTTGGCTGCATTTAGCTGTGCAGTATAGAACCACTAGAAGTCTGCAAAGATCCAAACAATAATGAAGACTAATCAATTACAGGGAACTGAACTTCTACTCTCTAGAAAAAGTTGAAAAGCAGAGCTCCAGTTCCCTCTGTCTTCTCTTGTTGCAGAGGGACTATTCCTCACAGCACCCTGCAGTGCAGCACACCACTGTCTTCCTCAGCACGGAGGTAACGCTCCGTGAGCTTGCCTAATACAGGTTAATTGGCTAAATTAACTGGTGTCACCCAGCTGGGGTTCATCAAACAGGCCAGTTTCATGCAGTCCCATTAACAACCAGCTGCATTGTCTCACTAGGCAAAAAATTAATCAGGTTTCTGACAGTAAGAACCTTTTAGCCAAAGCCTGCTATGTTTACTGCTGGAAGCAAATGACTCCCATACACAGCATTTCTTTAAGAAGAGTCACATGAATCTATTCCTCAGCTTTTTCATTTTTAGCTTTTAATATAGTAATGCAAAATGACACTTTGGAGGAAAGGGACAGGAATAAAAAGCTAAATCCATTTTGTCTCTTTGACAGTTACTGAAACACTCCAGCAAGAGTTACTCAGCTGCCCTCCAAACAAGCACACACTCCACAAGATAACAAGTTAAGAAAGCAAGGCAAGGATGAAGGAAAGAACGAAGTCTGCTCTAAAGCATCTATTATCTCCTGACTGTAACTCCTTGGGCAGAACCCGTTAGTTTGTTCCGCATTTGTACAGCAAATGAAATGTTGTACTAGAACGGATCTATGAATCCGCCTCTTCCAGCACCTTGACACTGACAGAAGCCAGCAGGGAACACTCAGGAGGAAAGCTTAGGAAATAAGTCAAATATAAAGGTTTTCCCCAGACACATAATCAAATTTGAGGCAACCCATACCTTAGACCTGTCATGCACCAGACTTTGCAAGCAGACTACGGCCTTTAATTATCACACACTTTTCCTTAGTTTGTCTACTCACTTCCTGAAATCATTGACACGAAAATCTCTGCAGAGGTCAAAAGTACGCAAAAATGTCATCATTTAACTTCACATTGTGGAACTAATACTTTGATTTGGGGGGTGGGTCTCTGTGGCTATACTGAGAAAAACCATGGTTAATAATTCCCTTTCCCCATTCTCCACACTGAACATCTATATGCCTATACAGTGTTATCCACCAACACACTTTCAAGGCTGAAAAATTCTTTTTAAAAAATGGAAGCAGCACCACTTCTCTGATCATCCTTGCTGTCCCCATTCTATTTCTATATTGCCATATTGGCAATATATTTCTATACTCGGTTGTAACTAATTACAACATCGGTGTTAAACGCACGGCACTGCAATGCCATCGTTGTTAAGGCCAATGTAAATGCAGCACGTAACTCTCCTTTAGCTTGCCTTAGCACCGCTGTAGGACTTTGGTGTCCAGGTCCAGAACACACATGCCCAGCCTGACACTGGAGGGTTTACAATTTATCAGAGCTCATGTGTCCTAGATTGAGCCCCAGGCAACATCAGAATCTTTACATCGGTGCACAGAACCAGATGCGCCTCAGCTTTGCCTGGACTGTGCAGTGCGATATGATTTTGTCGTAATGACCAAACTCATGGAGGGATGAAATACTTGAGATTGCTGCCATTGCCATCACCCTGCTACATTCTTCTTTTGGGTGCGTAAAGAGGACACCTCCCAGTTTATGTTCACGGAGGAACGTAAGTAATCAGGCAGAGCATATAAGAGCTGAACTCAGTCTTCAGCCCCAGAGGATCTGCATTCTTTTCTCCCACCGCCAAGACTGTGCCCTTCTGCCCAGTTGCTCTAGGTATTAATTACCATCAGGCCAGAAGGGCTCTTGGTAGATAGGCCTGTCTGAATCCTACTTGCGTTAATACACAAAAAACCCCACAACACAATTCTGGTCAATTAGGCTGGACTCACTGTTAATCATGAGATTTCTTCCCCCCCCCTACTGAACACAGGTGAAAATCCCCATGCAATTTTAACAGTGTGATTGTTGTTAGGTTTCTCCTACCCATTAAAGCATAAAAACCACCAGTTTCAAGGTTAGTACAGCTTATCACAAGACAAAGCTGTGAAACATCACTTCCATCACAAGCAGAGATGCATCGGTGGACTGCTGCCTACAGATGCCTGAGTAACTACTCATTCACGTAAGCTTTCATCCATAAAAGCAACACTGCCAGTAGATATGTATCCAAAAAGACAGACTTTGCTTTTTTATTCTCCCTTAAGGATTTTTTATTCCTGCCCCACAAACCCTTGTGAGCCAGGCCAGCACACACTCAAAGAGGGCAGAAATTACAGGAGTGGTTCTGGCTGGCTGATAGCCTTAGATCCCAGAATGGGGTGCTAACTGAAGTTCTGAGAGGAGAAGACAGGCTTTCTCTTTGTCCTCCATGTGAGACCGAATTCAGGCTGCTGTTTAGGTTGGCAAAAACCCCAAAGTTTTCTGCCAAACTGGCCAAGGAAGCTGTTCCACAACCGGCCCAAGCTCATTCACGCTCCTCATGGCATAATCTATAAAGGAGTTGAAGGAACTTTTGTTAGAGCCCAAAAGACTAGTGGCCTATTTAAGGAAAATATACATTTAGTAGTGGAAGAGCGATCTGCATTTGGATTTCTTACAAAGCAGGTCTAGACTGAAAGCTCGCCTCTCAGGGAAGTTTGGGTAGATCAGCTGCATTTGTTTAGTTACTCTTAAATCAAAGAAAAAAGCAGCTGTTATTTTGAGTGCTCTGTCTTTGAAAATAGAAGCACCCAGAGTTGTCACCACACAACTTCTCTTTTCTGTAAACAACTTCAGCAAACAGGCTGTCAGAGAGGAGCCTGCCAGTTCTGTGCAGAAGTGCTCTGGAGAATCCACTTGGTAGGATACCAACGCATTTCACAAAACTTAAACACAGCAGAGACACACAGACAGAGTTTTCTCATATGTTGAAAAATTCCAAGCGGGGATTAACTCCCAAAGAAAATGTGTCACCACTAACCCTGCTCCCAGCTCAGCTGATGCCAACACTAAAAGCTAGGTGATAGTTGTCCCAAAAGCCTCACATGTGCTCATCTTGCCAATGAAAAGCTGTGCTCTGAACTGCGACTTATTGCAACAACTAAGAGTCAACATCATTTAAATGGCCTTTGTTTGTTTGAAAATTTAGTCACCTGTTGTTTGCTTTGGAGTTTTAGATGTTATCTCAGAAATTATGCAATACCCCAGGAAAGGAAGGAGTTTTCTTTGTGCAGTCCTCTTGGAAGAACAGTTTAGGCTCATCATTATTTATGCAAGTTATTGACAGCGAGGAACAGCAAGCAAGTGGATCCAGCAAAAGTAAATAAAAAGCATCTCTCTGTTAGGTACCATTTGTGTGGGTCAAAAAGAAGAGAGGTGAAGTGATCTCTTCCAGATTCCACTGTGACTGTGCTATGTGCTAAGACAGATTTTACACCCAGTTCAGTAAAGAAAATATGTCTCCTTTGCTGCACACGCATAGCTTCTTAAAACATCAGGATTAAAGTTGTAGGGAAAAAGGACTTCCCTTAGAGGACAAACATCTCTGCAAGCAGAGGGTTGTGCCTGCAGTCCTTTCTGCTCCAAACTCGGTGGAGAGCTTTTGATCATTTTACATCCAGATTAAAACCAGTGGAAGCTTTTGTGACGTGTTTGTTGCAGGGTGAGAGATGACAAATAAAAGCATCAGACTTTGCTAGGGACACCTAAGAGCCTATACATCCCCCATGCCCTCCCCTCTCCTTCCCTCCCCAATGCTAGGACATGCCAATGTCCAACAACAGAGTATTTTAACTGGCCTGCAGTTAAAGGGCTGTCAATTTAAGACCTACTTTGAAGAAAATACATAGTGAAGCTTGCACCACCTCTATTCCAGAGTTTTCAATATTTTTTACCATTAATGTCTCTGCTTTCAGATTTAAATGGGAATACATACCTAACTTGGCCTGAGCAAAAAGAAGATTCATAGAGCATATAATGCAAGATCACTGCAAGCTTTCGGAATAAGGCTTTGTTACCCAATTAATTAGTGGCTCAGCTTCAGAGCAGCTTCAGCACCTCACCATAACAAAACATATACTGATAGCCATTATTAGATCTCAGGAGGAAAGTCACAAACAAAAGGTGCGGACAAAACTCTGCTGTGTGTTTATTTCTCAGACTTCAAGCAATGTGTGTATTTGAAAATAGTTTTCAGATGTTGTTGCCAAGACTCATGTTTCAGTCCAATTTCAAGTGTAAGTCAACAGTAAACTTCAAGAACCACAGCATACACAAAAGACTGTATGTTGACCAATAAAGTTTTTCTTCCCCCAGCCCCAGAAATGCAATCTGAAAACTATTTATCAATGCTTGAACAGAAATCCCAACAGAAAACCCGTGGCATTTCTCCTGTTGGTGGCTTAAAGGACTGTGACAACATTAAAGTCAAACAATGCTTCCAAAGGTAATTAGAAATAGAAACAGGATATTAAGACCTGAAAAATCAAGCCTGATTGTAAAATACATTTGCCTATTGTACTCGAAGGGCAGGGAAACTTTTCTCTTACTGAGAGATCTCTTTGGCTCTTGGGCACATTTGGTAGACTACATATTCAACACATACAAGTTTTTCTCTATTTTTGGGTAATTTTGAAGTAAACAAGAAGCTAGCACAGCCAGAGAAGACAAGTCGTATAAGGCTGAATCATAGGTGAGTCTGGCCTGCCAAGGCACAGCTCCCTGTCCTCCCCAATGTAAACATTGTTCAGTCCCTGCTTTTCCTGGAGAGGGCCTAGATCCACAAGTCAAAGTGGCCTTCAAGAAGGTCCTTATCATGGAGATGCATTCAAATGCCTCTTCACCATGTTGGATTGGGAAGAAGTGAAGACTGCAGTAACTCATATACAAAAGTACAAGTGAGGATAATTGGGCACTTCACTAAGATGGCTAGATCTAACCTTTGGATAGTAGTCAATAAAAACAGGTTTAAAAGTTTAGATTTGCTGCAGACAAGACTTTCACTATGGATCAACAGTCTCATAAAACAGGAACAACGGTACTGCCTCGAAAACCTACGGTTGGTGTCTCTAGAGCGAGGAAGAGGTTCCAGTACAGCATCCACAAAGTGATAATTTGCTTTTAATAACATCAGTAATCCATTACAAAAATTGATTTACAAATTTAAATTATAAAACAATTCAACAATTCACAGGCACCATAAAAATACTCAGGTCTTTTAAAAGTGCATCTGTAACAAGGATTCCATGTAGTGCACAGACATTACATCAATAATTGTAATCACAGTGCAAATATGAATGTGAAGCTTTGGGAAAGCTTCATTTTTAAACAAAGTGTGGCCTGGTAACAGTGACTGTCCTAAGATTTCAACTATATATTTTTTTCATTGATCCTAGAAGCTGCTATTTTCAGTTTAATTTCATCACCTTTAAGATTATCATTTGTGTTTTACAGATGTACACACATTGGTTGAAGCTAGACTTGAATGCTCCTTGTGAAGAGCAGTGAGCTAAGTTAAAGTCTACTAGAAGTTCTCGTGGTCAGCCACAGCTCTGGTAACACCAACACCAAGAACTATGGGTCACAGAATTAGCTTCTGTGCCTTCCCTCCTCTCCTTCCTAAGGACTGGTCCCACAGTCAGAGATGAGGCAGAGTAGCCAGGGTTACTGTGAGGAAGCCTGTGGCTGCTATCTATCCTGCACCTGCTCTGCCATGGAAAGAGGACTGTGATGTTGAATGCTACTAAGTGACATATTTTGGAGCCTTTATTTCAAATGTTTAGCTCCAGGCTTTTTCATTTGAAGCTGTACTTACTTCCAGAGGACCTCCAGCTGTAGCTTGATGGTGCCCAGTTCAGTTATATCCACAATGATTGCCTGAGGCTTGGTTGTAAAGAAGTTTATGCTGTCGCACGTCACAACACCAACTAGAAGAGTGGCCAGTCCTCGCAGCTCTGTCACCTACAGGGACAGACAAACATATCCATTTTCATCCTACCAGACAAGCCTAAGTCATGTGTTTGGAAAGGAGAACACCCAAGGCTCAGATCTGCTCTGAAGCCCACAAACTTTAAACCTTGACACTCAGCTCCGGGCTCCTGAGCTGTTGTAAGCCAACATCCCCCAAGGAATAAGTCACAGATAGCAAAGAGGAAAAGAGTTCTATGATTTGGGGAGAGAGAGCTGTACAGCACTTCTGACAGCAGGGTTTGGTAGACTATGACTTTACGGAAAATTAGCCAGAAATGTAGAAATTAACATATATAAATTTATATATACTCTGGTATACAGAAAATAAGTTGTCATTTATAGCAGAGAGTTTAGCTTGTCTACATATTAGAACAACACTGTTATAAAAATATATATTAGAGAGAAGTATATAAGCCTACCTAGGCTATTTCATCTCACAGTTGCCTAAAGGATCTGGAAGCACAGTTGTCTGCATCCACTGTGCCCTTTCTAACTGTCCCAAGCTCAGCCGCGGACCAAAATCAGAACCAGTGTCAGTTCTTTCCTCTAGCTCTGCAGGTGGCTGNAGATTGTTCTGGAAGTGCACAAAGCATCAGACAGCACAGAATTTTAGCACAAGGGCCTAAAGTCTAGTTCAGGAATTAGTTACACACCTACATCTCCTTTAAGAGTTAGCAGAAGTTACGTTGTCAGGCTCCTCTTGGAGCACTCTTTGCATATTTTTTTCCCCCCTCTTTTTAAACCTGCTATGTGTTTGTAATGGGCAAAGATCATTAACCACAAAGTGGAAAGAGCAGGAAAGCATGGAGAACATTAGTCAGTAGATATTCATAAGCTGACAAAAAGAGTAAAACTATCATTGTCGTACAAAGTAATACAAGTTTTTACAACCATTATGGGAAAACAAGGATCTGAATTAGCCTCTCACCTGATCTTCATTGTGCAGTGGCAGCAAGAAAATGTGTTATAAGCATATTTCCAAAGGCTGTGCTGACAGGATGCCAAAAAGTCTCTCCTACGTAACCCAGCCCTTGCTGCCAGATAGCAAAGGAACATTGCAATGGCTGCTTTAAGACAGCTGTCAAAACTTGAAACCCTACTAGGAAACCATGCCAGTTCAGAACAGGATCCAGCACAGCCTTCAATCTCAGCTCCTTTTAGGTTGACAGGTATCACGCTGCAAAGTCAAGCCCATGAAAGATGCCAGACTACAGTGGAAGTGCTGTTTAAGGAGTAGCTCCACCTGCCAGGTAAGTGCCAGACCAGCATCAGCTGCAGCCACACAGGGGTCTGTGGAAACTACAGGTTTCACCTAAGGCGTAACCACAATGTGTCCTCTATGTATCACAGATCACTAACACAGGTCCCTTCCTGTTACAGATGTGACCTCTTCCAAGGCACTTTTTTTTAAGTACCAGAACTCTAAAGATAGAAAGTACAGACAGTTTTTACCAGTACATAAACGCTATTGGTTCTTTGCAGATACAGAATCATAGAATTGCTTAGGTTGGAAGAGACCTTTAAGATGAAGACCAACTGTTAACCTAGTGCTGGCACATCCACACTAAACCATGTCCCTCAGCACAACTGTTAACCTAGTGCTGGCACATCCACACTAAACCATGTCCCTCAGCACCACATCTACCTGTCTTTTAAATACTTCCAGGGATGGTGGCTCAACCACTTCCCTGGACAGCCTCTTCCAATGTTTGACAAGCCTTTCAATGAAGAAATATTTCCTAATATCCAACCTAAACCTCCCTTGGCACAACTTGAGGCCTATTGCTTGTTAACTGGGAGAAAAGACCAACCCCCACCTGGCTACACAATCCTTTCAGGTGATTGTAGAGAGCGAGAAGGTGCTCCTTCAGCCTCCTTTTGTCCAGGTTGAACAACCCCAGTTCCCTCAGCCACTCCTCACGGGACTTGTGCTCCAGACACTACACCAGTTTGATGGCTTTTCTCTGGACTCACTCCAGCACCTTACTGTCCCTCCTGTAGCGATGGGCCCAAAACTGAACACAGCACCCAAGGTGCAGCCTCACCAGTAGCAAGTACAGGTGGGCAATCACTTCCCCAGTTCCTGCTGGCCACACTATTTCTGATACAAGTCAGGATGCTATTGGCCTTCTTGGCCATCTGAGCACACTGCCAGCTCACGTGCAGCTGGCTGTTGAGCAACAATCTCTGGAGTAAAACTTGACCAAAAAAATCCACAGTGCATCCATGATAAAGGGACATGTGAACTGCATATTCAAAATATACACATGTGCAATGATAAGCTTTCCATATATATATATATTTATCTTTTCCCCAGTGGAGGACAGAGCTCCACATACTTAATATTCCACATGACTGATATATACATACATATCTTCTCATCTCCACATCTAAACTTCACCCTAGGAAGTCCCAGATATTGATCTGGGAGGTTTTGTTTGTTTGTTTAAAAAACGAAACACTAATCGCATATACCAGATTGCGGAACATGGGAAAGCAGATGCATGAATACAGTTACTAATGCCCAGAGCAAAGAAGAAACAGAAGTAGATGTCTGCTTAGTAGGCAGAACACTGATTAACTGCCATTTTTGCATGGCTAGGAAAAGAAAACTACTTTAAAATGTTGACAAACGCTTGGTAGCCTCACAGGTAAGTAGTACAGCAGAAGACCTGCTAACCCACTGATTCCAATCCAACCATTATATACCACACCTTGATTTCAAACTTCTCATGAAGATTGGGTATAAAAATCTTTTCTTCCTCATCCCATGTTTGGCTGTCATCAGTCTCAATTTTGCCTTTCAACCTCCATTTTTGGCGTCCCAGTCGCACAAGCACCTAGAAACCACGAAGGAAAAAGAATGTTGGGTCAACATATCCCAGAGAAATCCTTCAGTCCATAGGCCTCACACTGTTCCAGTGCTGCAGAGGCAAAGCCATCCCTTTGGTGACTATACATTTAGGAACTTAGATAAAGCTAGAAGCCTGGAGGCAGGAATTCAGGTTGCAGGTTTGAACACCTTAACTCAGTGCCAAATGACACATTACACCCATTGTAGAAGAACCACAAAAGGAGGTTGCACAGCAAGTGTTGAGGCACTGAAACACATGGCACACCACAATTCATTTGCCACTGTCAGAAGTAGGAGAGCAACTCAGTAAGGTATTAAGGTGCATTCAAATCATGCCAAGGGCAATCTTCCAAGCAACAGGCAGCAACTGTTACTTGATTCCAGGGCAACTTTGAAGACAAAGGCCTGACAGGTTGGTTTTGATAGACACCACTGCCATCTTTTAAACCCTCCCATAACACTGGAATCACATCTTTCCCTCTTCCATCTCAGAGGGCAGAGTAACTAGTGAATATGCCGAAGCACTGCTCTCATCAGAATCATTATGGTTCCATTTTATTTTATTGTAGTCTGTTTCCTGCTCGTCTTCTACGTGTTGCACCTTTGCTCTCCTGTTCCCCTACTGTAAACAGCAGTAAAATAAAGGACAAAATGACTTGCAGTATACTGCACCTCATACTGGTCCCCCGGGCAGAGACGTGCAAAGCCCACCAACCCTGAAAAGATAAGGAAAAATCTTAATACTTGTAGAGTTTTACAATGCCCCTCCCCAAGCTCAGCTTACAATAAATAAAGTGGCTAATACCCCTGTGCTCAATTCTCTGCAGAAGCCATGCCACGAGCCCAAAACACTGTTAGAAGGAAAAATTTTAATTAAACTGAAGATAGATTTTTCAGCTTTGGTACTCAAATACCATTGCAGATGTGTTTTACAGCACTGAAGCAAACAGATGTCTGCTAAAATTCTGTTCAGAAAGCCAGTGGAAGGAACTGACATTGAATAATGGATCAGGTCGCTACACAGGAAACCCAAAAATCAATTGGCAAGTCTTGAAAGAAGTAAGAAAGGAACATACCTTTCATCTTTAAGTGAAACTCTCCCAAATGGACCTCCAATGCCCCTTCTATAAAGCACATGTCCTAGAAGAAAGACTGAACAGTCACTATGACTGAAGAGCAGGACAGAGCAGCTACCTTCCCATGGATACTGTTTTCTCATCTCATCTTTAAAGGACTTGGCTTTTTTTTTTTTTGCCACTCCATAGAAGAGTGGAACACAGCACAGCTTATTCATGATTCAGTTCTCATCCCATTACTTCTAGTGGAAGCCATAATGGACCCCAGTATTAAAGGAGAAATTCAAAGAATTTTTCACTTGTCTACATGGACACACAAAGCCAAGTTGAGTAGGGGCAAAAGAAGGGCATAGAAATATAGAGCTCTGCCTGCAAGGTATTTATTTCACAAGCTTCAGTTCACATTATGTGCCAGTATTGCATTCACATGGGAAGTTTTTAAACCCACACCATTAAAAAAAAAAGCCAGTGGCAAGTGCTATTACTTATTTTGCTAAGGAACAGTCAGGTCTTTGTTACATGGGTGTAGTATTTCCTACCTCTGTGCACTCTTGGAAGTTCTTGTAAAGCTCCACTAGGCTCTCTCTGGAGGCTTTGGTAGAAGGAGACAAGGAAAAGGCGTGTTTCATATTAGTGGCCCCTTCTCGTAGTCTGCACTGGATACAGTAAGCTTCATAGAGTTCTTCTACCTTGAAGATTTGGCAAGTTAGGGGAAAAATGAACAAGAATTACCACAACATAGTTTTAAAAACGTTTTGGAAAAGAACATCAGCAGTCTTTCCTGGCAAAAATCCCAAACAAATGCCATTATCCTAGTATTGCAGAATGCTGTAACTCCTGCATTTTACAGATTGATTAGAGTGAAACAGTTTGCAGATATTCCTATAAAAAAGCATGAGATATTGATAAAATGTGGTCTCCTATTATCAGGTTAGAAGACAAGGAGTAAAATAACACTTTGTTCAGGGAAAAAATACTTGAGGAGCAAGAGATTGATTCCCTCAATACAGACTAACACACCTACACCTTTAGCTATGTCAGTGGAGAGATTGGATTCCTTGGGAAGCAGATGGCAAACAGCAGACACACTCTACAGAACTGCCCATTTGTCCCCTTGTGGTAGGCAAGGGAGAACATGTAAGTCTTCCCACAGCAGCATTTTCTGAATAACCTGGCAGAGTACACACACTGGTTTCACAGGCAGACTCAGGTTGGGTTGCACCCAACTTGCAGGCTGAATAGAGCCATTCAATAAAATAAATAAATAAAAATCCCCTCCTTCTGTAAGAAGAGTGGTTACAGCTTGCAGGAAGTGCTCAGCATTATTCCCCTTCCCTTTTGCTTATATAGCAGAGTAAGCCTTACATGTACCAGATATAAACCCCCTTACCTTGCTAATGTGAAACTCCAGTTTTCTGATGTATCTCTCCACAGTGCGGATTTGCTTTTGAAGAGGGGAGAGAGAGTGGGGGAGGATTTGAGAAGTTATTTCCTAAACATGCCTTTAAGTAACACAGTAGGCAGCATCTCTGTTTGCAACATTTCATCTCTTCCTCAATAGTCTTACCTTATCCAGGTCATAGTAGAAAGCCTGAAAGAGAAATAGCACAGGCTGAGTAGAAGAGCACCTATATTTGTACATAGTACTTTCATATTTACTGCAGGACTCACTATGCATATCTTAAGTGATGCTAAATTAAAGTGCATTGTTTACTACAGGACAGACCGGCATTTTTAGAAGTAGTTTCATTTTCTGTGCATAGTTGATTGGTTTGTTTTCACAGTTGCTTGAAATTAGACAGTAAGTCCCACTATCAACTACAACAAGGACACTGCAGATTCCAATTTTTTTTTTTTTTTTTTTTAAATCTAGCCATTTTTTCCCAAATGAAAGGCAAAGCTGGATCTGTGAGTTGTCTTTTCATTAACACTGCTGCTGAAAGTACTCCGAGGGAGCTGTGAACATGACTGAATCTAGCTTACAAGGACACGTTCACCAACTATGGAAAACAGAAGCTGATCTTCATCTCCATTTCTGTCCACACAGTCAGGTACAAACGCTGATCACTAAAAGGCAAGGAGATATCATCCCAGTAAAGGAACATGATCTGAAGAACACTGCTGGATATTGCACATGAGAAATCCCAAGTTTAATTCTCACATCAAGAGCTTGATTGTTTGATAAATTTCTAATTGCAGTGCCTTGCTGGATCTCACCTCAGTATTCTAACTAGAAAACCCCTGGGAGTCCCAGATGTGAGCAAGCATCTACTTCTGTGATTTTATTTTTAAAGCCATATAAATATTTAAGATTAAAAGCATCTTACCAATCTGGAGTTCCTTTTGGTATCTTTTTGCCGACCAGAGAGATAATCTAATTCAGCCTGATGTGCTTCCAAGTATTCACTAGAGGAAAAAATCCAGACTTACATTCTTCTGGTACATTAATTATAACACCTTCCCAAAGATTTTTTCAGCAGACTGATACAAAGCAAACCTTCCTTCTAGAGAAAATTCCTCTTATTTTACTCTCCAGAGATGTGAATAGATATACAGAGGGATATGGGTCAGTAGATGAGAAAGTGTGGTTTCCTTAGACAAGCATTTGTCCTAAATGCAAAATCACTCCAAGAAGAGCATCTGCATGCAATGAGTGCCAGCAGGTGCTGGTTGCTGTTACTCAACAGTTAAAGATGCTTTACATTAAGAATCCTCCCAAATCCTTTTTATACCTCCAAGATGTTGAATGCTGCAGTGCAATTCAAGAAGGCCACCACAGGTGCACAAGGTACATACATATATACACGCACACACTGCACTCATTCACTATTTCTTGTTTCTTTTATCTGAAATAGATCATTCAAGTAGAAGATAGGCTTTATTCTGGGAACACAAGGCAAAACGAAGGAAGACAGTAGAGCCAGAATTACTTCTAAAGGCGAGAGGGAAGGAGCAATGTAGGAGGAGAACCACAAGTTCTAACCCACACAGATAACTGTTCACAGATCTCCTTTTCACCTTTCTCTAACTATTCCTGTTTGGCTTCCTAGAACATTTTCTGTAAGGTAGAAAAATTTGTTCATTTTTTGATCAAGTCTTACTGAGACTAAGTTACTGAGGACTAAGAATTCATCAACCAACTCCATCTTACAAAGAACTGCAATGTGAAACACTCAGACTACAAAACCAAGCTCATCAAAGTACTCCACATCTAAGGTAGGGCACATGTCATTCAGCATTTTAGCAAAGAGCTAAGTACCACCTTTTAGCACGCTAGGCAACTTCTTAATGTAACCATTACTTTTTCCAGAATGGGAACTGTTTTGCAAGGTGTGAAACAGTTGGTGCCAATTGGCTTCCATAGAATCGCTTGCACGCAAGGGTTGTCCCTTAGGAAGTCCCCACAGGGCCTTAAACTATTTCTGCTGAGACCATCTTCTTCCAACTTTGCTTTTAATACAGAGCAGACCTCGGTAACTTTTTCCTCTTATGCATAAGAGGAAACAAGAGTCACCCGGTAAGTGCTACATTATAAGGCACTGTCTCTGAGCAGTCAAAATGACTTCATTTTAGACAGCTGCACTTCTTCACATTTGCTTTGATGCATTTCATTCTCTTACTGTTACAAAACCAGTTCCCCCAAGACACTCAGTGGCTCCAGGATTCAGTCAGCTCTTTACGCTACTGAGACTATTAACAGCTCAGTGCAGAACTAGCCAAGGCTGGTGGCAGAAAAGGGTTCACTTTCCTTTTAGAAGAGCTTCTTCATTGTTAGATTTAAGTATGTTAGAGTTGCCAGCTTGATGGAATGGTACCCAGATGGTTAACAGAATAAGGAGTTATTGGAATGGTACCCAGATGGTTTGCAGAAAAAGGAGTTACTTGCTAAAGCTATAAAGAAACAGGCACGTAAAACATGTTCTATACTAAAAATTCAAGTCACTCCAGAACCAAGTGGACTTAGTCTGCATCTACTTAAAATTTGGACTTTGCGTTGCTATTTGATACAGTTGTTTTCTGTAGGTTACTTTAGTCAATTAGTGAGCTTCTCAGTTTTGGCAGGAGTCTGGTCATGTGGCAGTCCCTGCAGAACTGGGAACAAATTCTGATTCCCTTTATGGTTTCTCCTCCCTATGCTCTGATAAATTTTAAACTCTGCAAAAACATTTGGTTTTGTTATTTGTTTTAAATCCAAATCCACTAATATGATATTGACAGATATTTTTCAGGCTAAGCCTTTATAGTATTTTATTGGAATAAAAATGTGACACTTCTGAGTTTACAATGTGTTATTACAGTATGCTTTATGTTCTTTGCTTCAGAAAACAAACCATGTTAGAATTAATACAGTAGCACAATTTTGAGGACGGCTGCAACACACACGAAAGGACTGCGAATAGGATGCTAGCAGAAAGAGCAACAGGATTTACAAATCTGAGGAAAGGTATGTTATCTGCTGATACTAGTTTCAGAGTATAAATTAAGTTCCCATGATATTAAGCTAGACCCATCAGCATCAACTGTCATGATTTAAGATAGGTATTTTTGTATAATAACATTTGAGGACTCAGTTAAAGGTTGAGCCGTTTCAATCACTGATGGAGGCAAATAGCACGTACCATCACTACCTTTCCGGTCTATAATACTAAGGGAGCAAGCTCATCCATGTTATATTTGCCATTTCATCACTGAATAATATCAGCAATTCTATGAGGTAACTGACAGCTTCCTCAAAGCCAGAATAGCCTAAAATCAGATTGCCAGCTCATCCTTTGATCTGTCTGCTGCATGCACCCCATATCTGCCAGACAGAGGCAACAGACAAAATTGGTCTTTAACCTTTTCACTCAAGTCTGGACTGATGCACCACTGACTGTGCAGTCGACCAAAATAGAGACCCTGAAGTTGTGCTACAGTTAAAGCAAGGTAATACTATTTACATTAAGATGGAGTTACATTATAGCTCTCTTTCATCACCTCAAGTCAGCTGAAGTTTTCAGGTGGATCTGCTTAGACTTTCCCTTACAAGCCACACAGAAAAGAAAACCGAAAAACACAAACACCCACAAATACCAAACCCACTAAAATATCTAATTCTTTATTTTACATGTCCTTTAATTAGCACAGAGACAACAGAAATCGTTTGTGAACCATCCTCCCCACTGTGTCCTTGCAGGGCACACCCTCATTGTCAGACTTGGTTTTAAGTCAGCTCTTTGAGTCAAAACACACTCCGCACAGCTCCCTCCCCAGAAACTGTCTGCCAATCATCCCCCAGGTCTGGGTGTCCTATCCCTATCCCACTCTCTCCTTGATCTACAGACTTCCTGCCTGCCACCCTGCACACTCCAAAAAACCTGAGTTGCTCTCCAAGAGATGGAGAGCCTCTCCAAAAAGTAGTACCTGTCCCTGACTTTTTAGAGAAGTGTACCAAACTAGGAAGGAACAAAACCAGCAGAGCTCCTTGCTTGCAAGCAGATTGTCTGAGAATGAGTGAAACTTGTTTCACAAGGTCCCAAACCAGCGCCTGGAAAAGTCACTTCATACTTTTAGAGGTGCCAGATGGAGACAGAGAGAAATGATACAGTTAACCAGCATGACTAGGTAAGGCAAATGACAATATTTAAAAAGTCCTTACTTAAGTCCTTTCTTCAAAGCTTCAAAAATTCTCTTCACCTGCAGTGGCTTTGGATCCCAGATGACTGCCCCCTTCTGCAGGGAACTGTAAGCCTTGGGGGACTTCAGTGACATTCTTGATCTCACCGAACTTCTACCGAGAGACTTTCTGTAGAAAAAGAAAAGAAATACGGGAAACATGCAAAACCCACCACCAGGGAGAAAAAAGAGATGCCAACGAGATGCCCAACCCACAAAGCTTTCAAGTTATATGCCCTATCCCATATATCTTTATTCAATGGAACAAAGCTCTTGGGGACACTTTCACAGGTGGCATTAGAAAGTTAAGTCCCAGCCCTAAATACCTAGTGCTGAAGAGCTGCGGTTTTTGTGACTTTGACAATAATAATTTCAATAACAAACATCTCCTTTTCAAAGCTTGACAGAGACTCAGAGAATCCTAATGGTTCTCCTTTATTCCTTTTAAATAAAGAAAAGTCATGCAGGTCCCCATTTCTTTGGGAAGACAGAGTACCAAGCCAGAAAGAGAAAAGCTCATCTTCATCCCAGGTTAATAACAAGTTAACATTCACGCTGCTAACAGTTGCCTTAACAGACACACAGGACAGATAACTAAGGCCCTGTTTCTTTGTGCACATTCACACCAGTTGTTGGGTCAACAGCAGAACTAGGCAAGTAAGCCATGCTGCAGGACAAGGACACTCCCATTCTGACTCTCACCTGCAAGTCAGGAAAACAAGGCAACGAGCTTTTGATCTGCTCAAAGTCTAACTGATAAAACTAACATGAACAGCCTTTAAAAATACCTATTTCTTTGCCTGCGTTCACCATCCAATTAAACTATGGCTTAGAGCACTACCACATTTCAGAAAAGCAAGCTAAAAAGCCCAGATTGCACACAAGACATATTTATGAAGGTGTTTTCTCAGTGTCCAACACATCACTTACTTTTAAAAGCAAGTGCAAAACCCAAATGAAACACTGTTTTTAACAGAGGTGCCCCACAGAAGATTTTTTTTGTGCTAACCTAAAGAGTTAGAACACACCAAGTTATACGTATATCCATCTACAACATTTAAACCAGAAAACAATCTCTCTACAAATGATTCCCTCCAATTGGCAGATTCCTGCCTGGCTCACCTCAGTCAATATACTCCATCAAGCCTTAGTTATTTTTAGATAGTTTTGTTAATACTCCCTGCAAGACAAGACTCCAAAATAACATTATCTAAAGAAGTTTCTCACTCCAACAAGCTAACACATTGCTCTCAGAGAAGCTTTCTGCCTTGACTACAATCTCTATCCTTAATTCAGCTCACCTGGAGAAAGGATGGCCTAACATTTAGCCAATGGCTGGTTTAAGTTCCAAGCATGTGACTGAATGCCTAAGGAGACTATTAACCCTGGTGATTAAATCCTAAGTCCAGCACACCTGAGAGCTGTCCCCAGTCCTATTATAGAAACCTTTGAGTAACTAATTATCCTGGTGCTAAATTTCCACTTAACTTTATGTTTTAACATATAATCTGCAAAAAGTCTGTTGAAATTAGGTGTTGCCAAACATTAGTGGATATTTAATTTCCGCACCCCAATAATTATCTTAGGTTGGTTTTTTTATGGTGGCTTAATGTTAAGTATTAATTAACCAAACCATTTGGAGTTGAGGTTACCTTTAACAAGGAACATAACTGTTAAATTAGAAACTTGCATTCATATTGTTTTCTTTTGTAACATAATGGATTTTTGAGTATTCCATGCAAAGGGAGAGGGTTTCAATAGGAGTAACACTGGAAGGGACAGTCCAGCCAATAACAGCACTTGAGAGAGTCTCCTAGAAGGATTACCACTTAAAATTCTTTCACGCAAAGAAGGAAATAGCATTGAGCTCCATGCTTTAGATGAGTGCTCTAATTAGCAAGACACCACATGGAAAATATAAGATAATTCTGTCTTTTGAAATTAAAAAGATCAAATTGCTCCTGGGTTTGGTTTATTTTTGGAAAGGAAAGGACTTTGATATTTACCTTCAGAGTTTTAGACTGCAAATCCAAACTTCAGGAAAACATTTCCCTTCAGTTGCAGTATTGCATTTAAGCACTGCATATGGATAGGCTGGGATTTAAATCTCACCATTTTCCTCAGTATCTCTAACTGACTGATGTAGCCCATACTTACTCTGTGCACTGGTGCTAAGAATCCCATTTTCATACATTCCATAGAAAAGTTAAGTGTCTGACAGGCACCTTTAGGGACAGTAGCTAAAAGCTAGATGCTGTGTTGCTGCTTTCCCTTGTGAACTTAATCAGTTAAGTATCAGATTTCCCCCTTTACAGATAACAGTAATAACATTTATTTCCTGTGGAGATCCTTGTGAGGAAAAATGAAATACTGTGTATTACTGAGGGCCTCAAAAGGAAGTTGCTGAAGAAATCAGAAAGTATATTTAGCATCTGCTTAAGAATCTCCATGTGGACCTGATTTGTGTGTCATCCTTTGGATAGACCTTGCACAGGGCCCCTGCAGTCTCCTGCTGTGTTTTGCAACAGCGCCTGAGGGAGAGATAAGTTAGGAAAGGGCGATTAAAAAATTTCTTCACTACGCTGGAGAAGGCTCTTGGGTGTTCACTGAGCTGTGACTGAGTACCCAGTACACAAAATTTCCTTATTGTACTCATAGCTGAATGAAACTGTCTGTCTACACACTTGAGTAATGAAAAGCAACATCATAAAAATGCATAAAGAGAGGCATTTGGTTAGAAAACCTTTGCAGTTAAAAGTAATGGAATAATCTTAAGGGATATATGAGCTCTTCTGTTTGGAGCGTTCTTACCCTGCTGGACTGTGCCTTTGTTGCAGGAACAGCTGTTCAACACTTCTCCGGGTAGAACCTTTCCCTGCTACAACTCCCACTATGTACTTGAGCTCGAGTCTGTTTATATAATTCATTACAGTGGTTTTCTCAAGATCTTAGCAAATGGTGTGATTTTAGATGTCTGATCTTTGCTAGGTGTAATATTATTTTTCAGCTTCCACAACAAATGAACTTATTCAAATGTTAAAACTTCTGATTACATCACAATCATGATGGAATTTCATTTTTTTTCTCATGTTTTACCATGTTGTGTTTAACTAAAAGTCATTTGGTTCTTTGAAAATATATTTTAGGATGAGTCGGGTATTTTCCTGATACACAATAGGTTTTTTTGAGCACAATACTTTTACAGCCATACTTTCCAATACTTCTATACGATACTCCTAAATGATTCACTCTGTTATTATTCTAGCATGCACTGGCAATCAGAGATTATATTAATTTTCCATTTATATATCATGTCTTCTAACAGCTCTTGACAGGCTATACAGCGATTACTAAATTCAGACAAAGAACAAGAGTGCTTCTAGTGGAAAAGCTGCACAGGTATCTACCTAGAGCAATGCTGCACAATTTGTGACAAGGAAAAAGGGAAAACCAGTGCAAGATGCTTTACCAATTACAGGGCCCAGCTGACGACTGGACTGCAGCCTTGGCTGTCCACTAGACCTGTTACTGACAGCAGCCATTTGGCAGTGGCCTTTTTAGCCTGTTCATACTCCTTCCTTCCTCTCGTTTTTGGCACTGCCAGAAAGAGCCCATCCTCTCCACGTAATGCTGCTCTGCTTAAATATCAGCAGGAGAACCTGAGTTGGGTTCAGTTACATACTTTGCCGGGATTCACCATTAACATCCTCATCTTTTAAAGGTCCATGAGATTTTCAATTACCATAACTATTCAGAAGGTTTTAATCAAAAACCTCAATTACTACCAGACTGCAAGCAGGAAGGGCCGTAGCCCTTAATTTTTCTAGAAGAAATGGACACTATTAACAGTCTGATACACAACCTCTGAAATCCAGCCACCTCTGAAGCACAGTAGCTACAGTCGTAAGGCAGCATGGTGTGAAATATAGCAGTTTATTACTGAACTGTGACAACGCTCAATAGCTTTAAGATAAAAATTAAGGAAGAACTTCTACACATAGATGCCTTAAGTTTAAAAATACATTCACATTTACCTGTCTGTTGCCCAAATAGTCAGGTGCTTTTCTTTTTGTGTTACTTACGCTAATTTTCTGCTTTGCACAGTGCTGAATCCAGTGAAGGAGCAACTCCTGCTGATACCACCGCCATCACTGGGAGAGACAAATGTGAGTTTGACCGACATGGTGGCCAGCCAGGAAGTTTATCGGCTTCTGAAATAAACAGAAAAACAGATGAGTCAAAACGTTCTTGGCAGTTCAGGCTTAGACCTGTGCTGCTGCAAGTGCTGAGCTGCATGGAAGTAGAAAGTCCAAACAACAGACTGTAGATTAAACAGGAAAAAAAAAAAAAAAAAAAAAGACTTGTCTGCTATACACGTTTCCTCTGTTGCCATCCACAAGACAATTAATAATGGATTGAATAGTCTAAAATGGAATCTCTCATGCACTCTTCAATTTCTGATTGATTTTACAAACTCACTATGTAAAAGCCAGAATAGCCTCAATTCACAGGCTCTCTACATTTTTGATTTTTTAAAAACCCTATCATTGTCCCACTGCTTAAGTAGTTCAGGCCAACGGGTATCGGTATGGATGCCAGAACAATACTTAAGCTCCAGAATTGGTCAGGTCCAAAAAAGCAGCTCCTTGCATCTGTGCAGAGCCACACTGCAAGTCAATGGTAGAACCGGCTGAGGTACCTAAGCCCAAGGCAAAAGTCTGGTTTCAACAGAAAATTTCGGGTTCATGCTCCTCCTCTGGCAGGATCTCTCTTGGATTGCTCACTTCTGCTTTCCATCAGTCAAACTCTTTTGCTTTCTGGAGAATTGTGCTCTCTGCCATATGTCTATAGAATCCAAGTTATAATATAAGTAACAGACATATCCTTCAAAGCAGCTGTAGAAAATCACCCAGACAGTTAATATACAGAAAAATTCCCTTCCTTCCCCCCTCAAGCTGGTGTAATGTAAACGCCACAACTGAGTAAAACTGAGTGAAACAGAAAGCTGGAATATCTATTTGTAGAGAGAAGTACAAACTCCAATAAAGAGCTCTACATGGAGATGCTCCATGCAAAAGTTTGTTCTACATTACAGAACGTGCTCTGTAGAACAGTGAGCTCCCCATCTATCAGAGTAGATACTGGAAAGAAACATCCACACTCAGCCCCTAGTCCTGACACTATCCTACCAGCATGGCTACCATTAATCAGAGTCAAAGCCCAGAAATATCACGGTAAAACTCTCTTCCTGGCTCTGCCACTAACTTGGAAAGCAACATAACTCTAGGCTCTTTCAGACTGCACATAAAGAACTGAGTGGTTCTACAAATCCCCCAAGAAAAGTGAGCTTTGAGAGTGTTTTGCTAATCCTGAGCTACTCTACAAGTACAGGGTATTTCTGTAAGTGACTGGGAATTAGGTATCATTATCTACCAAAGCAATAACAAAAGCTGTCTGGATTTCCACAAGTGGAGATCCTGTGGTGAGACTTGACAAATTCATTAGAAGCTGCTCGGTCAGTTCCCAAGACAGGTCTATGGCACCCACTTCTTTACCTGTTCTACAAGCCGTGCCAAGCTCACGAATACAGCTGTGAGAAACAGTCCAAAGATTTTAGAACAAGATATGAAAATGATAAATTTAAGCCAAACAGCTACCTGCTTTTCAAGCTTCCTACTTTGTCAAAGGAGGTGTTGTCATGGCTAGGTATTTTGTATCTCCATGCATCAACAGAGTAGTATCAACAGAGATCTGCTACACAGAAAAATTTAAGTGCATCTTAATCACCTTTTAATACAGCACTTATACTCTCTTGCTTTGAAAGGATGCCTCCTTAACACCCTTCATCAGAGATTGTACTTGCATCACATCACAGCTGAACTTTCAAAATATTTTCCATTCTTTTAGTTTTCAGATGTTTATAAGTCTGTGAACAGTCACCCCATCAAAAGGATCATTAGACTGAAAAAAACATGCAACTTACTGAAAAATGTAATTGCATAACAAGATGCTAAATGTAGAAATAAAAGGAATAGCCTCATGGTTATTGACCACATCCCTCATCAAGGCTAAGCCAGATTCCCAGGATCTATTCTTCATCTCTCTAACTTGGGAAAGTTAGTTCATGAGTGAAAGGGAGGAAGAAAGTGCAGGAAAACCTTGTCTAATTTTATATGACTCCTAAAGTCTGCATAGCACAAGACTGAAGGCCTTTGAAGCATATAGATAGGAAACAAACAAAAACCAGACAGACCCTTGACAGGGAACAGAAGGTGGAAAATGATGAGAAGACTCCTGAAGCAAAAATCTGTGGTACTGAATTCTAGATGTGAAGAATTCAGTTGGAAATATACAGACCCCCAAAACTCAGTGAAAAAAAGTAAATTGCTTCAATTGCCTAGACTTGATTCTGTTGCCACATGCGTTTTTATAAATCAGATATAATTCCATACTTCAAGAAGGTAGGCTGTTGCAAATTAGTAGAAATGAGAGATGAATTGGACCTCAGTTGCTCGGAGCCATAAGCGTTTAAAACTTCTCATGGGTTGTTTGCTTTTTTCTAACTGCACACAGCTCAGTGCTCAAGGCCACGGACTGTGTGGTGTTCTG
This sequence comes from Nycticryphes semicollaris, assembly GCA_013400055.1. NCBI lineage: Eukaryota > Metazoa > Chordata > Aves > Charadriiformes > Rostratulidae > Nycticryphes > Nycticryphes semicollaris. The sequence goes on from VXBJ01004038.1 coordinate 400,371, forward strand.
TTGTAACGCACAACTACGTTCAAAAGCAATTCACAAACACATTTCACTGTTCCCTCTTATAAAAACAAAGATAATTTAAATAAAGTTGGAAAGCACCATTAAAGGGGTTCTTCTTTCTTACTCGGAAATAATGTCAGGTAAGTCAAATACCATTTGGTAGATACCTGCATATGTATTTTTGTAGTGACCTAGAAATCTTAAAACTCATTTCACACTTCTGGGTAGAAGACCATAAGTGGGATATCAAGACAACATTTTATTTGTAAGAAAGATTTATACATGGAGTAGTTTAAACAGAGGGCTTTGCTAGCCAGAGTGTCTGTGTAAAAGTGCTGCGCTATGTTACAACTGCCCCTGAGAAAAAGCATCTGGACACATCTCAAATTCAACTCTCCCTTTAGGCTACAAATAAATCAGATAAGGTCCTCCAGCAAAGCTGAGTTCAAATCTCTCTTCCAACCTGTAACCTCTGCTGTGTAGGCCAGTGTCTCCAAATCTCATAAATACAGGGATTATACCCTGGGGAGCAGAGGAACTTCCTCCTGTTTAATCTTCCCCTAAAGCACAGAATACAGTAGCTAGCTGGGGACTGGCATATGTTGAGTGCAAAAACATCAGGCCAAACTGATGGAGCCTATTGCAAGGGGCAGTAGAAACACACTGAACTACTGGAAAAAACAAGAAGTCTTGGAAAAGTCTTATAAAGCTTGTGAGTCTTGAACAGACCTTCAAACTGTCAGGTACTAATTGACTCAAACATTTTAATAGGCGCAAAAAAGATTGAGACTTCAGGTCTCAGAAATGTATTTTTAATATAAATCAAAAAAGTAATTTTTTTTTTCAAATTAAAGGAGTATTTTTGTTTGTCCCTGTTTCAGTGATTGGCCATAACAGACTATTGGCATTTAACTTTCAATATCCGGGCATGTAGGGCCAAACTTCTGAGCTTCTGTGCAGCAGTGAGAACACTCATACTGTGTGTTCTGCTTCATCTCTGTTAGTATGAGGATATTCCTCAAGCCAAATGACCTTCATCCTCTGCAAACAAAAAACTGGTGTCTGTTTGTGTTTATGGCTAAACTTTTCCAGCCCTAGTCACATTTTCAATTGTTTCTGGGCACAATGGTTTTAACAATTTTATGAGGAAAATATGACTCACTGACTTCTTGCAAAATGTTTCTGCTTGTGTTTTGCACTTTAAATTAGTAGCTGTGTTTTCCTTTTAATAACTCCAAGAGATTCACTTGAACTTGGTGAACTCTTGCTAGAGTAAGGTATTAATGTTTTCTTAAAATTTATAACGTTCCACTTCTGAATGACCAGTTGGTTAATGAGACACAATTCCTCCTTTTTGTGTGTCTGCAAAATCTCTGTGAGACTTCTGTTTCCTTCTGCACACGGGTATGTATCTCACCAGTACGTCAGGCCCTGCTGGTCACTGGCTTCAGCAAGCAGCAGCTGCCTAACTAAATAAAAAACAGTCTGAAACCAAGTAAGTTATTGGTCACTACAGAAAATAAACACAATGACTGAATGCAAACTCTCAAACATCAATCACTTCAGTATCTTGTCTGTAATTCTGGACACATTATGTGATCGTGACACTTTGTCTTACACCGCCTGATCCTAAATTTCTCCTTACGTTTTTAGACTATTGTTATTTTTACACATAATTTTATTTGTAAATATTACATTAGATTTACTTGGAAGGACAATAGCAACATTTTATCTTCTAGCCTTGGAAACTGAACAGAGTTGATTTTTATTTTGTATTATTATAATTAAATGCTTTGCTCAGTATCAGATGTGCTGAACATTTTATTGGAGGGACTGCAGTATATGTAGCTTTTATTTGTGCCTTTATGGAGAATCCTCTTAGTAAGTAGGTTTATGCACAGCATAGAACACAGACTTTATTGGAGGGCTGCCACCTAGAATCTATGTCTTGTTAGAGCACGGTTTTTAAAATTCCCTTCAACTCCCTTAGAGCCAAACAAACTTGCCATAAATGTTTATTGGTTCTCTACTATTTTTACTGAAATCAATTTTCACTGTATGTAAGCAAAATCAGTGCTGATTAAGTAGATGAACATTTAGGGACTTTAGAGACATTCTCTGGACTTAGTCTAGAAATGGTCTGCGATTCCAGCTAATCATTTGCTGTTTAAAAAAACCCTTCATTCGAAGGTGCTGAGTTACTAATTCCATTTCCCTGAATTTATTATAAATTCCACCACGATAACTGTTTTGCTATAACTGCAGCTATGTTAGGATTTTAGCTGACGGAAATATATACTGCAAACACTTAAAAGTGAAAAGACAGCCCCAACATAATTGCAGAAAATCTTTAGCCTAAGTCAAATTTAAGACTGATTTTGCAAGCCAGGCTACATTTGTGTACCATCACATTGATGCAATCACAATTATTTTTCTTCCTCTCATTTATTTCAAAACTCAGGAACAATCAAATTAACTAACACTTCTCAATGTTTATGATGGGTGGTATTCATTTCAAAACACTTGCGGCAGACGATGGTATTTGAGTCTGTCATGACACTGATAAAGAAAAAAAAAAACCAAGATTGTCACAAGGAATTACAATACTGTCAAACACTTTGAACGAAGTCTTAGGGCTGATCTGGGCCTGAACCACTGAAGATTTTTGTGATTTTAATGTACTATCGAACAGGTTGGAAATTTCTAGACCTTGGCATTTACTTTGCAGCGCTGGATATCTAAAGAATGCAGACTATTAAAATTAATTAAACTCCTGAGATGTGATAACATCATGACTCAGCCCTAATTACTCTAAAGGTAGATGTAATGAAGCCTGACTGAACAAAGAGTGAAGTGACCATCTCGTGTAGAGCACAATGTTGAATCCACTGGGAAAATACACACTATATTTAATCTTTGCTCTTGAGCATTCTTTAGAAAAACCATTGACCTCAGTAGCAATGTCTGCTTTGCCGGATAAACATTCCAAATTTATCATTAAAATGCTTTAAATTTTAAGAATTTTTGTTCAATTGTTAGACAAACATTCTATTTTATGCAGTTATTGGCAAAACTAAGAGAAAATTCTCTGGTTATTTTTTTAGAGATGAAAAGCTGTTTAAGTTAGGCAGACAGGAAGGGCCCTTGATGCTACATCTCAATACAGCGATCTCAACACAGCACCACTCTCAATCCAGGATCCTTTCTTCAGATAAATCTTTTCTGTGGAAAGGATTCACAGCAGAACCTGAAAAGCTTATATGTAATTCACTTTAACACATTAATTCTGACTTGTGGATATCATTTATCTGGAACTGGTGATTCACACCAACACATGTAACGTGTCCCCCACACAGACAGGGGGAAGAGCCACTGCAGTTACAGACATGGAAAATTTGATATTTTGTTTTCAGATGGTAAAACAGATTTGTGAAAATTGAGATAATGAAAACAAATAGTTGTCTGTGATGAGCTTTTGAAAATTTTCCCCTTAGTGCTTTTATCACCCATTTCTGAAGCACTAAGAGGTAAACTTTGCTTCTCCCTTGCACTTTTGCAGCTCTCCCATCTCACCCCTACTCATCTCTTCCTCCTCCCTGGTTCCTACAATGGCAATAAAACAAGGTAGACAGCTGAACTTGTGCAGCCGCCTTTGCAGCAAATTGCAATCCAACGAGGAAACGATTTTCTCCCAAAGAGGCATGTCTAGGTACAGCACTGTAAGTCCACTGGACACAGCTGTACAGAGCCATGAACAATCATTCTTCCACTCATATTCACTAGGTATTTCTGCTGCATTAAGACTGAGCGATGTGAGCAATTACATAGCAATTTTGCTGCGAGTGGAAGGTTTTGCTTCTCTCCACAGCCACACATGTGTTCCACAGAACTCCTTGCCTAAACCCGTTCAACTCAGATTACTAGTCAGGCCCTTTACTTTAGCTCAAACTTATATCTGTTGTGTTGTATTTAAAAAATCGCAAATGATTCAAGATAACCCCAGTCTCAAAAATAATTTAGGTTCTTAGGAGCTAGTTCAACTGATTTTTAACAAGAATTACATTCAGAGTTAATATTATTTAGAAAACCAGAGCTTCAGTGTATAACTAATTTTGGTACTTTTGCAAATTTTTATCTAGGCAGATTCAACTCTTAAATATATATTTAAATACTGCACATCTGACATATTCCTTCCAGCCATATTCAAGCCGTGAAAAGAAAAATCAGATAAACAGCTTTGATCCAAGCTATTGCTTTAGTCATTAGGCTCTTCTAGAGCTTTATGCCAGCTTCTGGAAATGAAGTTCTGGAGCCCAGGTTTCCTATGCAGCAATAAATTTAAATATCATAAGCCATCCCCTCAGACAGCTTCTCCTGTGCTGGAGGTAGTGTCTCTGATGTAACCATTTTTAGCATAGCTCTTTGAACACAGGACTCAACTTTCAAGTCCAAGATGACCTGATTCTCAAGTCTGCAATTCAAAACGTTGCTGTATTTCAAATTAGTTTTCATCTAAGCATATAGATCCAAGTTCTATTCTCAGTGACACTGGTGCACATCCAGAGGAAATTAATCAGTCATTTATTCCAGATTTCCAGTAGAATCCTGGCAGCAAATGTTGGCCCATACTTAGTTAATGACTTGGAAACTATTTTTCAAGACATAATTTTGTGGTCAATTTTGTACCTCCCTCTAGTGGCAGCAGATATCAAACAAATGAAGCACAAAGGAGACCTTGTCACGGATCACACACTGATGTATTGTGCCTATTTCTTTTATGGAAATTTGTTACTCAGAATCAAGGTTGGCTGTAAATCCCTCTGTAACTTTTTGGTAATGTAATAAGAAAAGAATGCTTGATTGCATATAACCAAAATCCCCATTTACCTCCTTCGCCAGTATGTGGAATATCCATACAGCCACACGTAGTTTCTCTGTGCTTGCTTCGGTCATAAGTCTCGTTGCTGTGAGTAATTTTGCACTGAGTTTTGCTTTCCTCTTCAGGGAAGGCACAAAACAATTCACCCATTATCAGCTGATTTATGAGTGCAGGGCTTGCTGCTTGCTCCTCTGGTTTCAATTTCAAACCTGATGACAAACTTGCAAGCCTGAATCAGAGGTTGAGGAATGTGGCAGGCTCCACACGCTAGCCTGACTTGCAGCTTTTTCAGCTTTGGCAGAATTGGAGTCTGCAGTTAGCTACATTATAATGAAAACTTAAAACCAAATTCCTAACAAGAGAAGAAGCAGATGGCGCTGAGGGAGAGCAATTTACAAGTGATGAACAGGCTCTTCCATATCTGTCAAAGGAAAATTTGCATAGCAGCAAGGCACTGAATCCTACCAATTCTGTCTTTGAGAGGTTCCTCCTTCTTAATTAGGAACCCCAAGGAACATTCTTCTGTAATACGTATCTCCTTCTCCTTGTTTTCCCCAGTCTGTGCCTGAATGTATGTTACAGATAGACTTGTCAGGTGTGATCATGTCTCCGTGCATTGGAGACTCCTAAAAGCCCATTTACAGGTCAATTATGAAATAAGAAAGGTCCTTTATCTCAGCCTTAGGGTTGTGGAAACTCCCAAGTCTAAGCTTTAATAGAAACCACCATGATGGACAGGTACAGATTATGATTACGACACCAAGAAGAACATATTAACCAAAACAGATTACAAACTTCCAGTAATAGTGAAATTTGATGTTCAACAGTATGTGGGATGTATTTTGCTATCTTCAAAAGCTGAAGCCTGGGAATCATAATATACTGGAATGTGTCCTGGGGTATGCTTCTGAAGTGAGAGAAACTATCTGTCATTTAGCTGTCTGATCAAGAAAATTGTCCCTTTATTAAGAATTAAACCATTAAGTCAACTTCCTATGGCAACCATGTTTTATTTCCATAATTACCAAGACAATTTTGTGCCACAGAAATTATGAAGTTGCTAAGTTAAGATCAGTAGCCCAAAGAATACTGGAAAAAAGAGGAAAAGTATAAAAAATATCAGATCATATAAGAGAGTTTAAGAGTATAACCTACTTTTTTCAAAGTCAGTATTTCCACTACTGATTAGTGAATCTCAGTACCTATCTTAAGTAAATGATAAAGGGTGTATTTTTTAGAAAGAAAGATCAAAATCAAGACAATTTAGAATGTCTCTCAGCGGTCAGCTAACAGCTGAAGTGTCAAAAAATTATTTGGTATTTGAACATTTTATCTAAGCTGAATTTACTCAGAATCTTCTAACACAGGCTTGAACTCATTAGAGTTTCAAACAAAGTAGGGTAGCTGTCATAGCAATCCTAACACTGTGTTCTGTACTAATGTTCCCTTTCTGTAGACACTCCAAAAGCATGTAAACTTTACTTGTGAAAAAAAAACAAGAAACTTTGAATATATGTGGATACATCTGTACTTTCCCCTTCATTTGTTACCAATTCCTAACATATATGCTCTGAGATTCATGGCCCACATTTTTTAAGCTGTTATTCCCTGCTTTTATTTGGTTTGGGTTTGTTTTTAATGAGGTGAACTTTGCACAGCCCAACTCCAGCTCCTATAAAATCTGCGTCTTAAATGGCCAGATTTAGTGATTTTTGTATGGAAAAAAAAAAAAAAAAGCCTACTAGCCATGCAGCTGTACTTGGAAACAGATGTTCTACCTCCTTTAAACTGAACTAACGAGGACAGGAATATGGAACAAATAGGTCAAGAAAACTTCTGTCTAGATTTTGAGTTTGAAATTATGGAGAGAAAAGACTGGTGCTTCCACCGAAGGGGAGGAGAAGGGAGAAGGATAGTAACTGCACAGATGATGAAAATTTGCACTCCTACACTGTCTTCAAAGCACTTCCACTTTGCAGTCCTGTTCATCCCAATGTCAGTTCTATCCACTTAACTCACACAAGTATCCCATAGAGAGCAGGACAGATCCTCAGTTCACATGACCTGCCTTGACTCTACTCAAATCAATCTGTTTACAAAAATTCAGGATTCGGCTTGTGTCTCCTTTGCATTTGCATTTAGCAGGTGTGAAAGGACTCTAAATCACTCTTTGAAGACTTCTGTAAAACATAATGTTGAACAATTATTTATGATCAGATGCTGTGAAAAATGTAACTTCTGATAGAAATCTAACCATGAAAACTTTTAAACTAATTTGGCCCGTCAATGTGTTGTTAGAATATAAAGTGTATTCTGCTGCTAGCTTGGAAACAGATAATGTCTTGAGGACCACTGCTTCTTTGCCCAATCCTGCTCCCATGAAAGTAACTGGGAGCATTGCCATAGCTTGAGAGAAAGGGTGAATACCACCTTTGTAATCATGATTTGGGGTTCACACTGGAAAAAATGCATTAGTGGTGGCTTTCCATAGAAAAGATGCATCAGGTTTTCCCTCTGGTTCTTAGCTTAAGCTTCTTTAAAAAAAATTGTTCTTGGTTTGTCTTTATATGCTCTTCATCAGTACACTCCCTTGCAGCATAGAGTGGGATCCCTTGCGCTAAGCCACAGCAGCCAAAAATGAATCTTCTACTGTATAAAGCTTTGTAAGACACAGTCATTACATGCAGAGGAAACTGGGTTTACTGGGGCCCTAGTTCTCCTGGGGACTACCATAATATAAATTATTAATAATAAAAATAAACATTGGCTAGCTTGAACTTCTCTTCATTCCCTTGGAGCTTATTTTTGTGACAGAATTAGCTAAATAAAGGCCACTTGAAAGAATGTTTAATTGCAAACTATCCAAACAAAACAAAATGGAACTAATTGGTTCTTAAACATTCAGGAGAAGATGGCTTTGGAAACAGCTGAAAGACTAATATATACTTGGATACACACGGTGAAGCCAGCAGTTAAGCAAAATGCAGTCTAAACTGGACTACATTTACTTTTGAACCAGATAGTCAAGTTTTGTCAGTGGTTTTGGGTAGAAGACAGCTTTAGCTTATTTCAAGCACAAACAGAATTACAGCAATACTCTTTTGAAAATTATAAAAATAGAAGAGTCAAGCTTGTGTACTGACTTCTGGACGTAGTTTGCCCAGGAAAGACTACAAAATCTATGATGATCATTACTCCATGGAGTGCCCCTTAAACCTATTTCAGCCTAAAAGAGATAGCTTAGCAAAGTGTTTTTTTCTAAAGCAGTTATTTTCCTGGAAGTTGGATAGGGAGAGCTGACATAAACAGTTCTGACAACATATCTCTAAAGGAGCGCGGTGATGACTTCTCTCAGAATAACTGAGGCCTTTATTAACTTCCTTTCTTCAGCCCTGTGTTTTTGTTACTGCTATTTAATTCAAATATTTCACAGTCAGCAAATGGAAAGAATCTGTTTAGGCATGTAAAACTTCCCTCTTCATATTCATTAAAGGTTAAAATAGTTGCCACACTTACTTCTTAAATCAGAAGTATTTCTAGCAAGAATAGAAAATGATAGCTCTTATGTGACTGAAATTTGTAAACAAGAAAAAAAATATCTACATTAAAATGATGGAAGGAGTAGTAAAGTTATAACCAAAATCATATAGTAAAATAATTTTAAAAATTAATTAGTGGTAGAAGAATTTGGAGGACCACTCTGTGCTGTGACATGAAATCAGACTAGTGGTAAACCATTGAAAGTGCACTGCCTAATCAGCCACATGTTTACTTCCCCAGTTATCAATAATAGACATTAACAAGACTTCTGACAGAGATAACAAATTCCTGGAAATGTCAGGCCCTTCTACATCAACCAGCCCAAACCACAAAAGAGCTACTCACTGGAAAAAACAAGAGGCAGACATAATTGGAAGTGCTAAGCAGAAGTTACTCAGCAGGATCAGTTGAGAACAAACCACTTCACCATTTAGTCCAAAAGCTAATCTAATTTTAAGGTCCCTTGAAATGTTATGAATATCATAACACGGCAAGAGTCACCCATGAAAATGCATTTCAGTTTTGTGCACCAAAAAAATGAATCAATCTTGCCTCAAACTTCTTCAAAGACCGTGAACCGAAGTGTTTGCTCCCTGAGGACAACTAGCAGTCACACCTGCTTAAGTGTTTCATAATTTTCAGCATCACAATAAGTTTTTCTCAGACCTTGGACTGGTTTCCTCAGCATCTATGTGTAAATACAACAACAAAACTCCAACAGAAGAGATAACCCAGGCCTTCTGCCAGTCTGTTTCTACCTCTCTCCTCAGAAGACACAGACAAGTCTGGCAAAAGGAGCATTCTTATATGAGTATTTTACCAGCATAACTAAATCTTCATGGGTTTCATTTCTTCACATTCCTCTTGACACTCATAGCTATGCCAGACTCTTTGTAACATAGATCCGGACAGCTACCTGAGGAAGCTTTGTTGTTTTAATACAGCTAGTATAGTTTTGAAAGAAATTAGCAGTCTGCAGTTAATGTAAAAACCCCTTCAATGTGACTGTCTTCTGTGTATCGATACCACCATCACCTCATTGCTATCAGAGCACTGGTATTCTTTACTACAAAAGCTTTCCTAGAATGCATGGAGCCACTTGGCAAGCCTGTGCTTTCTATCAGCATAGTTAAAACAATCCCTCAGTCCTAAAACAATTAGTAACACATGACAAGTTTACTGTGCACTATAACTACTCCTATACTTGCATCTTTTGCTGATTCAGCCATGTCAGTAAAAGAAACCTTTTTTCACAGTCTCTACCCATCTTAGCTGAGGTCAGGACTCTGTAACATAGACAGGGACTTAACAGCTGTAGAGAGAGGGGCTTATTACTTGTGTCTCTTTGGATACTACAAGGACTTAGCTATAAGGATGTACTGCTGTAAAGCCTCAGGGGAAAGAATAAATTGTATTAGTATCCAACACTGCCAGAAGTTTTTAATATCGTATGTCTACATCATTTAAAAAAACTCTCAATGGCAACAAAATCACAGCAGTACTGCATCTAAGTGCAGAACAAAGGTTAGTATGGCTACATGGCAAGTGTAGAACAACTATAATTCTCAGTTTATTAAAAAATCTGTGGGTAAGTCCTTCATGCCTCATAAAACAATTTTTTTTTGTGATGTAAATTGACTTAGTCTATGTTACCAAGACTCTATTACTTACCTATGAGCTCGATTATAATTGAGACCAGTCTTGTGGAATAGGATCTCACCACTTGACAAAACTGGGTCCCCCGTAAAAAATAAAGTTCTCTTAGTTTCCTTTCAACATGGAAGGAGTGAACTGTAATGCTAAGACATACACTGAGACTCATGACTATGAAGAAGAGGGTCTTACCCAAGACCAATGAGCAAAAGACCCAACATACCACTCAGTTCACTGAACATACTGATCCTCGGTTCATCAGCTCCTATTGTCCTAACAGAATGCGGACAAACAAGTCACCCTCTGAATGTGGTATGTAGGGAAAAGCCTAACAGGTTTGCATTGTTATAGTTATTAGAGCTGCAAGGAGAACGAACACAAAAATGGATGGCCAAATGCATAGTCCATATTCACATAGCTGTTGCTTGATTGATCATTTAAGGTGTCCTGGATGAGCTCACCAGCAAAGAACTTTAAATTCCAGGACAACACGCAGGCAAAACAGTTAAATATCATACTATTGTGATGACTCCAGGGATATCAAAAGCACTATGTGCATTCTGATCTGCTTTTTTGGCATCAGACAGGCACAATTTGTGAAAGATCCAATCACCACGCATCTTGCCAGATGAGCCTGAGATGATGGCAACAGCATCCAGAATGCTGAAGGTGCTATAAACACAGCAGTGATAATGCCTTCCCATTAATGAGGAGCCATGCCTGGCTGAAGAGGCTGTAAACAGAACAGTATGTGCCTGTGATGTTCTGTGTCCCCTGGCAGTTTTCCCACATTTGCAATATGACCCTCCAACCATCAGTGCATGGATCATTGATCTTACGAACTCACATTTGTGATCCTCTACAGAATTGTCATTGAGAATGTACAGCCCAGAGAACTTACTGGCAGAAAACCACTCTTGGGTGATCTTCAAAATTCAGAAATGGCCATTCAGATGCAAAATATACATGTTGACAAGTGATTCCAACAATATACTAATTCAGATCCAGAATTAAATCCAGATCCTGACACAGTTACAGCAGCAATAGCAGACAGTGCATTCCATGTTATAATAGAAAAATGGTATTTTGCTCCATACAACTTGGCTTACTCATGAGGGATTTTTTACAATAAGCTAGAGCTTTACTGTATTGTAAAGATAATCTGACAATTAGAGGTCAAAGTATACTTGCTTATTGCTTTACATGAAACTAAAAGCAATCATTCATACACATGCCAGGAAAGATTGATCATGTATTACTACAGCTCTGGAGAAAAGAAGCTAAGCTGGGCAGATGCAGAAATGACGTTTGGACTGGAGATCTTACCAGAAGACACAATCTATGTTCTCAGACAAAGCTTTCTCCTGCAGAGCACATACTCCTCAGACTTGTGGTTTTGTTCTTGAAGAACCCAAGCTCAAGCAAATTTGAGATACTTTGCACTGCCACTTACTTGGTTTGCACTTTGGATGTTTGTTTGCAGGCAACTGGGATGACAACACTGATTTTCTAAGGTTATTTGAATTCTTCTTTATTTGTTAACAAATTATGTTGGTTGCACAACACATCGGCATCTGAACACTTCAGAGAAAGGGAGGGGCACAACTCAGCCTCAGTGGAATTAGAAACAAGGTCCAATGACTTCAGCAGAGTTACACAAAGGATAGCTCTATTGTTTCACTGGGAGTTGTGGTTAATTAAAGCAGTATTTCCCGTCAGCTTTCCACATGCAGGACTGTCTTCAAAGGTGGCATTACCTTCAAGATCACTGTGTGGGCTTCCATTCCAGACAATGAATAACTACAGCCTAGTAACAGACTTTCATAAAGCCTAGACATATACTACTGTACTAAAAGCATGAAAAAAGGCACACAGTAACGTGCAGTTGTATCTATCTGTACCACAATACTCAGTGATGCTGAAGCTATGATGTTACCCATGGAATTAAACCGATGCATTTTTGGACATGATCCATGCATTTTAACTCCACTTTTGTAAGAAACAGGTAACTAAATTGCTACAAATCAGTTATCTTCAAAATTCTAGAAAAGCTTGTGACCTCTCCATATAGATCAAGTAGCAGACATTTTCACACACGGATACCCAGTATGTACACCCTACTGAAATAATTGCTCAAGCAGCTGCACATACATTTGGAATACCTCTGCGTGTCAAATCTTTTTGAAAACCCTGGGTCCACTATTTTAGCTTTACAGATCTCATTTAAAAAAAAAAAAAAATCCTTCCTTCCAATCCAGAGAAACCTTCTAAACTCTTTTTATAAAATTTCAATTACCTAACATAATACTTGCAGAAATTCAGTGCTAAACTGAAGGGTATTTATACTGTATTTTGTCTGCACTAGCAGAAATATAAACCTTTTCATGCTAACACTAAAGCAGTAAACACTAATATTTTAAAGTACACTGATGTTTTTGAATTGCCTTCCTGTTTGTTTATCTGTTGAGTCCCAGTATTGGAGAATGATTTTTTTCCTCCTCAAGTCTGTGGCAATTTAAATAATAAAACAAAGGTTATGTAAGTGCAGAGAATTATGGAAAAAAAATGAAGTGGATAGTACATACTTTTAAAATGTACTTGAATAACTCAAATGCAGCTGAACTCACATTATTCAGACTTTCCAGTCTTATTCAATACTGGATTGAAACCAAGCACAAGAAATTTCAGGCCCAAAGGGCATTTTTAAGAAAATTACAAGTACCTATATTTCTAGTTTACAGTGTCTGTCTGGGAAAGCTCTACCGCCTGAAGAAAGACTAACCCATCTTCTCATGGGATCAAACAAAATGGATGTGAACTAATTAAGAGGATGTTTGGGTCAGCTTGCAACTCTAAGGACTGATTCAGCCTCAAAGAGCATCCAAACCAGAAACCTGGATGCAAGTATCTGTGGGCTTCTGGTGAAATATGGATGCAGATTCAGATACAAATTTTACACTGAAAGTTTATTTCTAACCTGTGTAGACACAAGCTCTAGGCCCAGCTCTGCATTCCTTCCACACCCTGAATTGTAGTTCTGCCTGAATAAGGAATGCAAGAGAGAAATTAATTTCTTATCTTTACAGCAGATCTTGTTTGGTGATGTACATGCCTGTGAACCTGCCAAAACTCAACTGTGTGACATAGCATGCAATGTAATTCCAAAACTGATCAGTTTCAAAATGTTACTCTTGAAGAACACCTAAAATAAGGTCAAACTATTTCCATAAGCATAAGTAACTGTTCTTATATCTAGAATACCTGGGTATATTCCGATACTTCTCTTACAAACAATTTTTATCAATGAAAACTAAAAGATCTGAGATTTCAATTAAAAGTTAGTAACAAAGGGATTAAAATCCATATTTCCAAACTGAGGGGCATTTAAAAGTATGGCTATATGAAACAAAGATTTAAAAAAAATAAATTTCACTGAGGGAAAATCCTAAACAAACAATAAAAGAAGGCTTTTCAGTCTAAGATTGTGTGGCCATTATCCCCCAGAATCACAGGGTAGCATTATGTCTACAGATGCATAATGGTACCATTTTTCCAACACTCCAGAGACATGAATTTCTCTCCAGCTTTTGATCAGATACATGCAATTACATTTTCTTCAGCAACCAAGCCAGCACTATTTCAAAATTTGCAGGGAGAAAGACCTTCCAAATGCATGAATGACAAAGAACTATGGAAACAAGTTCTCTTTATGTGTGGATCTCAGCCTTTTTTAAATTTTCCCTGATTTTTCAGTCAAGTTTATACAAGAAATGTTCATCAATGTTAGTCACAGGTGGTGCATTTTATATGTCTATGATAAAATTGAAATACTAGTGCAGACACAATTCCATCAGCATTTTTTTAGTTTAAAATAATTTGATCAAAACCCAGGAAAAAAATCTACAAGAAAAAACATTTTTTTTCCCAAATGTTGGTGTAACCACAACTGGAGAGTTTATGACACAATTATTAAATGTGCCAAGCTGTTTAGCTGTAGTTGTGGTCTTCCTGGATGCTTTTCTTGTTATTCTACCCCAAACAGTATGCAAAACTGTAGGATAAAGATGCCCTTCTGTGGTCAAAATATTGAAAAGGGTAATTCATGTTCCATTTTATTCAGACAAATATTTTCATAACAGTAGAGAAAAGGATATGCTGAATTGAGTATTCTGTGGCAAATATTCTGAGAAAAAGAAATGCGAGCTAAAATCAAGGGCTTTGGCTCTTTAAGGTTTCCAAAGCAAGATTAAATCAAAATATTTCCTATATACATTCCCTCTTTTCATCAGCATGTCAATTGTAGTAAGCAAGAATGTGCTATTAATTCCAGGCATCAAAATCTGGGATAATTTTATATAGCCAAATGTTTCCTTACTTCCACAGAAACAAGTATTACTGGAAGTATTTCCCAAAGCATGTTGCAAGTGGAGCTAAGTAAATCAGCTAGCACAATGCACACTGTTCAAGAAAAAAGTTTCTAAAAATGAGTCAGGATTTAATAAGAAATGTCTCTGAGGTATGTACCTCATGCCCATAGTGGAATATTTTCCAGTTTTCAACCCTGTGCAGAGAATTTTAAAATGCTAACAGATGTATGAAACAAAAAAGCAAATTTCTCCCTTATTCTCTCCTGTGAGCACGTATAACACACAGAAACCAATGAGAGGCTCTCAAACATGAATACTGCTTTTACATTTTCCACTAGAAAGACAATTTGCTTGCAATTCCTTCTCCCTTTAAATTGTTTCTGTGGCAACACATCTGGTGCTATAATTCTGGGCCGGAACATTAACTATCCTGAAAGAAGGAAGTTATGTTGTTGTTCTGGTCCGCAAGAATATGAAGCAGAGAGATGTGCAAACACTTTTCACCTTCATAGGTGCAGAGAGTATTACCTATGGATATTCACACATAGATGAAAATTACAAATTTAAAAATGTTTTTCAAATGGTTAGAGAAAACTCTTGTGGTGAGCACACAATCTAGGAGCCAACTGTTTTCTTTTAAACAAAATGATGAATGCTTTGTTACCACTGATCCTACCATATGAAATCAGTGAGGAAAGTATTCAGCTAAGGGGAACAAGCTTCATTCCCTAATCATGAATACAACTCTTCCTACGTAATGGAGCAAGATTCATATTGATTTCTTATCATGTCCCTAGAACTATGTAAACATTAATGTATTATCACCATGTAACAGATTAAATATGTCAGGAGCACACAAGTCCAAAATGTCTGAAGTGTCTGCTAAATTCAGATGCCCCAACTAATAGTTACACGTGCCAAAACGTGCAGCCCATGGCTCTCTGGGCTATGGAGGATCAATAGACTTTACTGGACTTACTTGAAATTATAGGAATCTATTGACACTCAATGTAAGTCTTGGACATCCCCACTTGAGCATGCCAGCACTCTCAGAATTTGTAGTCTGAACAATCTAGTTGTAGAGAAAGGAAAGACAAATGAGAATAAAAGCTCACAGCCCCAGTTCCGGCTGCTAAGTTAGCAAGGGAACAGTTTTTTTAATCACAAATAAACCTGACAAGGCAGTCTGAAATCTTCAAGTCACACTATATCACTGTAATTCAAAGCAAGTTATTACAGATATTTTACAGTGCAACTGAGATTGACACCTCAGGATACAAACTCAACCGTGGATCTTAATTCATGATACAAGGGCCAGACCAATTTGCAAGGGCTACTGCATTCACTTAATTCAGCCTGGAGTAACAAGAGTTAAAAAAATAATGAAAGTGGATTTTTGCTACTCCATAAAGCAGATCAGGGATGGATTCATGGAAAGAACATATCTGAGGAATAACAAAATATCACTGACACAGTTACTTTTCCAATAATAATTGCATTTTAAGTTCTCCATAAAATAAATTTTATTATTTAATTTGAAACAGCTAAATTCAAATCTAGATCAGTTACATCTAAATCGGTTTTCTAACTATACTTACAATATTTTCTGTATTAGTGACAAAGAAGACATGATCGTCTTCAAGTTCTGATCCTCTAAATTACTAATGATTAAATGCACTGATTGGCTGAGAACCAAGTTTTTTCCCTAAAAAGTTGAATTGAATAAAAATTATGGCTTTCAGACATTCTGTCTTTGAAGACATTCTGGTTTAAAGTAATCTGTACTCAGGGAGAATAAACTGGCAACAGAAACGGAAAAGTTTTTAAAAGTAAATTAAAAATGGTATTTCATGAATATGTATGCCCCTCTTGTACTACTGAAGGTGCCATCTTACAATCAGAATTAAACCCAAGACACTGAGCACCTCTAGTCCTTAAAGGCCATCTGATGTTCTTTGCAAGACTCGCTGTCTCTATAATTTGGGATTGTCACCAGCCAATCACCTTCCAAAATCCAGTTCTGGCCAATAACAGCCTGGATAATTCAAGTCTGCCTGCTCCCCTTTTCTCAACCTTTTGGCTAAGACCAAGTGTGTATATTTAACTAATATTAAACCTGTTTTACATTCATTTTACTATTATACATTATAATTATTATTTTACATTCATTATCTCCGTCACTTCTAATCTAGCCTATTTATTCCATTCAAATGGCATCGTTAACAAACATTCTAAGACACTTCTCACTCCCTTGCTTTGTCTTGTATAACTTTCTACACACAGAACCTCAGTCTTGTCCTGGTGTGCTTTAACTCCACATTATCACTCCTCAAACCCCTGAGAAACAGACACATTAAAATCAGAACTTTCGCCTCCCCATAGACTGAGTCTGGCTTCCCTTGCCAGCCATAATGGCTCTATTCCACTTCTTAGCTTCTTTATGAGGATATTGTAAAGGAATATTTGTAAGGGAATTAGCTGTGGACGGGAATAAAGTGATACTGGTGGATCTGCTATTACAGGGTCCCAGTTCCCTGCCCGGATTGCTCCTAAGGAACCCAGGACTAGAGTGAATGTTGTAGAGCAACTATACGGCTGCCTTTGTCTTGACAGAAGGAAAACATCTCATCTTTATACTACCCCTTAGGGAATGCCATTACATAACTCACTGTTTGGCCTATATTTCCCCAGTTCTTGGCTCCATGCTGTTAACAGAAATACCACTGCTTCTCTGTAGTTACTGACTGACTTGAGAACTGAGCACTAGATAGGGACACAGGACCTGTCACCGCAGAGAAGCCCTTTAATTCCTCAAACAGTATCCAGACTCTAAGCAGAAGAAAATTTTACCAACCAAGTTGTTCACTACTGTATCATATGTGTTGGATCTCATACAAGTTTCTCTTTAGTCCTGGGGCATAAAGTGGGCTTGGCCTGACATTCTACAACAGCTCTGTCCCATTTTGGCACATTTTGTGCAGCTTTTCCTGCACTACATCATGTGGTGCTTATGTCATCCACTCTGCAGAATTCAGAGCAGCAGTAAGTGATCAACTGCACAAGAAATTAATACAACAGAGAAGTTTCTGATATGCATGCTCCTTTAGACACCACATCTTTTTCAGATGTCTCTCTGTTAAACATTCAACATGAACTGCACTGTTTACTACCCTTACAAATGATCTTCCTTTGTTTTGTTGGGGTTGTTTGTTTGTTTTCTAAGTAAGGCCTTTCCAAAAAGAAAATGTAATGCTCCTCATTAATAGGTGTAGCTCCCATTTTGCAGCTGTGAAAACACAGGTAGAGACACATTAAGTCTTGATCCTAACAAAGGAAATGACTGAATCAGGAGGTTTGAGTACTGTAGTCTGACTCTGGTTCAATATTCAAGAAATGGCTCAAGAAATATGTAATCTTATTTTTCAAATTCCTTCAAGTTTCTTTCAAGTTGTTCAAGACAAACAACTCAATTTCCATATGGCCCGACTCATTTAAAACACTTTTTTAAAGGGGAAATTAAACTTTGTCTAAAGCAAAACGTAACTGGGCTGTGACCCAAAACCTCAACTCATATTTATGAGCAAATAAAAAGCAATCTTTGCGCAGACAAAAGAGTTAACTAAAATATAACCAGACTATACAATGGCACCTCCAAAACACAAACCCTACAGGATGATATAAATACTGTTCTGCTCCTCTTAGTTTTCCACCTGCTCCAGCCACGCGTTCACCTCCCAGGGGTTTCCCGGGTGTTTCCTGGGAATGTCTTTACCCCTGGATAAAAAGGTACCGCACCTCTTTGCGCCGGTGCAGCCTCTGTAGAGCATCAGCATCCCTCGAGGCTTGCCTACTTACAGATGCCTGCCCCCCTATAGGTGGCGTGTCCCCGCCATGGGTGACATGCCCCCTCTCCCGGTGCGCTGCAGCTCTCACCTACCGATGCGGTTCGGCTGCCTCCCCGTTGCCCCGCGCGTCTCGGGCACCCGTCTCTCTGCCGGTGCCGCGGCGATACCGACGCGCCCCTGCCCGGTACCTCCCGCCGCCGGGCAGGGCGGGGGGCTCGGCGGGACGCCGCCTCTCCCCGTCCGGAGCCGGACCCGGCACCCTGCGCTCCCCCTCGGCCGTCCCCGGCGGGATCGGCTCCGCGCTCCTGCGCTGCCAGGTGTTTCCTACCTGCCTTCGCGGCGGTGGGGCGCGGAGAACGGCTCCGCACTTCTCCCGCGGCTGCCGGCGGCGCGGAGAGGCCGGGCCCGCCGGGAGGGCCTCGATAGCCGCCGCTTATCGCAGCTGCCTGTCACCCAGCCCAGCTCCCTTTCCAGGAAGCCGCGGCTCCGGAGCGCTTGTTTGCTGCTGGATGCCGATGGCCCCGTCCCGCTCGCCGCCTGCCTCCTTCCTCCCTCCCTCCGACCCCCCTCATCCTGGCAGGGGGGCTGGGAAAGTGCAGCGCGGCTCCAGCACATGCCGAGCCTGCGGTCACGGCCCGGACCCTCTGCTATTAATCAGGGAGCATCCCAAGCGCCCCCTTGCTTGTTCCAGCTGTGTTACTCTAGGCCCCACCGCGCCGTAGGGCAACGACAAACTGGCTACCCAGGCGGGGACACCCGCCCCTGCTCTCCCGTTTATTCCTCCGTTCCCCCTAACTCTTACCCCTTCACTTCTTCCTAGGCATTTTCTCCTGTGCCCTGAATTTCTCCCTTCCATCTTCCCCATCCATTGCTCGCTCTTCCTCCACCCTTACCCCACGCTCTCTCCACTGTCCTTTTTCAGACTCCTTCCTCTCAACCCTCGGTCTTTCCCTAACCTTCATCTTACTGCTGCCTCCTCCCTTTTTCCAGCCTACTCTCCCATGGGTTTCTATTACTAAAGATGTGTGATTTGCTGTGCCTTTGATCCTTTGTTAAGCAAAGCCACTCCAAGGCCTTTCCGCTGCACCTACTACTGACCTCCTTGTTGCTTCTCCGGTCAGGTCCTGCTCCTTGGGAACGAGCTCCCTTTGGCCAGCTTTCCAGACACCTTCCAGATAATCCTGGCAAAAAAAAGATGTGAAATTGTGATGTAGAAAGCAGGCTGAAATCCTCCCCGGTTCCTTGCCTCACTGCATGAACCCACACAATCACACCTCTTTCTTTTGAACAATGCCAACACCAACACAGAGACGGGTTCCTGCCATGGGCAGAGCACCCTGGGTTATGGTATGTCTCATCCCTCTCCCATTTCCTCCTCTGGCTTTGAGCACCGTTTCCCCATGGGGTTAGCACGCTGCTTGACTGACAGCACAGGAAGCCAGACACTCCCCAGGAAGAAAATGAGCTGCCCGTACGGAATTTGGACGTGCTCTCACGATAACTTTATTACTCATAGTGTTTGCTCCCCTCTTGACCATATTCAGCAAGATCTAGGACACAGACCAGACTCTTCCATCCTGTTACAGGAGGAAAAAAGAACCCAAACAAAAGTTCTCGACACATCATCTGGACGGAGATCCCACACAAGACCCTGTTAGGGCAGAGTTACCATTTTCTTTTGCACTCTTTTACGAAGTTGATTAAGATTTGTATTTTCCTGTGCACATGCTTAAAGGCAAGTCTTGAAAGAGGTGAGGGACGATCTCTTGCACAGATGAAAATGTTTTTAAGAAGATGCATGAGGGAATTGACACGCATGAAAGTGAGAGCAAGACAAGACAAAACCAGATGAGCTGATGGAGTTGGCTGAGTGAACAACCCAAGCACTTTGGGTTTATATATATCAGAAAGAACAGTGCTGAGATGTAAGCAAAAGCGGGTTTTGTGCCTGAACTTGAAATTGATTGGGGTTTGGGGCACTGAAAAAGGCAAAGGCGACAGACCACGGGAAAGAGCAGGATGGTAGCTGTGTACCTAGCACGGCAAAGCAAGGAGATGCAAATAACTGGGCAAGTAGAGGTAAATACACAACATATTCTAACTGTGGTTACTCCACTAACTCTTCTCTTGGTATTCCTAGTATTTTGGGGGCTTACAATCAATCACTCTGCTTGAAGAATCCCCTTAGCAAATACAGCTGCAGCAGCTCAAGATGCAGCCAGCTACATGCCCTGCCTCTCTGCTCAGGTTTTCCAATCTTAAGGACAAGTCACCAAAGCTGGATGTGTGCTCCAGCCACAGACCCAGCACTGTAAGCAGTATCAGACCAACTCACACAGCACTGGACTTGACTCAGACGTGGACTGGGAACTGCAGCAGTTTAAGTACGGCCTCACATCTTTGTGGGGCTGGGTGGAGCACATAAAGGCTATTTTAAATCAGCTTAACTGGATTTGCAGGAGGACATTTGTCAGAACACCAGATCTCTGCAGGAGCCCAGTGCAACCAGACGACCAAAAAACCTTTACTGTTACTGTCATTTCCTCCTAAACATGAGACTTATAATAAATTTCACAGACCAGACCCTCAGCTAATGCAAATAACCAAGGTTCCATCACTCCCAGTGCAGATGTCCTGATTTACTTCAGCTGAGGACTGGCTTTATGTGTTTTTATTCCAGTTTATTTGTTATGATCTTCGTTTGCTGTGTCTTCATCTGCTGTGTTTATGTGGCTGGTGCTTGGTTTTCATTATTTTTAACTGCATTTCAGATTATTTGCTCTATGGTTTTGTTCACATTCTCCTTTTCCACGAAATTCTAATAAAACACTTGGCTACAGATTTTCCAAATTGAATACTGATGTTTAGTGCAGCTAATTATGTAGCAGGGTTCAAAGCGAGTTCTATACTGCAACAATTTACATATTCTTGAAAACAATGGACACAAACCTACAAATTATTGTTACCAGCCAGTTTCACATTCTTCTGGAATTTCCTTTCAAAATACATATGTTTAGTATTCTCATATGAAAAGCAGTAAATACTCCATTGCTGGCACCATTATAATATTTATAATGAAAAAACAAAACACACTCTGATGTCTGTGAGACCTAAAGGGACATTAAAAAATGCTAGTACATTTCCTCCAAGGATCTCAAAGCACTTCACAAAAGCACGTCACAAATTCAGCCACTCCACATATATCGAGCAGTATGCCAATGATATACAAAGATCATTTTACAAAAAAGTACTCAGGATGGTTGCAACAACATTATATATTTAGTTTTTCAGCCTCACCAGTGTTCTAGCATAATCAGATTAACTACAATTTCATTGTTTAAGCACTGGATTAAGTAATTTTTGTTTGTTGACTAAACCCACTGTACTACAGACAGCAAACTCTGTGAGCAGACCGAGCTTCTCAGGAAGAACCAGACTAAACTGACTTTCAGAAAGCTGCTACAAACCATAACTCTGTTTATAATACTAATGGCTCATAACTCAGTAGTTAGGCCTATTAACATGATCCTTTACACCAGGCTGACTTGGAGAAAACAACCATTTTTTTGGCTGCTCTTAATGCAAGCAATATGTATGCAAACATGTGCTTGTGTCTCCACCCCAGCCTTTTTTATTTTGTATTCTTTTCATTTTAGAATGCTACTTAAATATTAATAAACACGAAGTTATCTGCAGAGAAGCAGATTATCTGTCAGTCTATCAAGATAGCGACTAGGCACTTTCATTACTGCAACACAACAAACTTCAGACCATGTTATAACACACCACTCCTACACAAAGAGCATTTACTCAGCATTTCTGAGGGTGCGCTATAGCGAGATTAAACTGTAATTACACACACCCAGAATTCTAAGCACATGATTATTTTTGCTTGTGTGTGCATCTACCTGCACTGGAGTTTATATTTCACGGTGTTAGAGCCATCAGAAGCAAAGAATACCTTCTAAAAGCTGAACACAACTGGGACAGTGGCTGAACTCACATGGATTCAGTATTTCCAAGTGACATACATGGAAAAATTGAACTGCTTTTCTATTCCCCTTGGCTTGTACTTTTCTATTTTGACTTATTACCACTGCATTAGTTCTATTTGGTTAATGAACACTGACAGTTCTATTATGTTACTGTAAAAACGTCTGCCTGTTTAAACTCTGGAGTTTCACAGTGGATTTGACTTGTTTATGTGCACACACATAAAAATACTGAGGAGAAAAAGCCTATGTTAATTTAAACTGCTTAAATACATTGTTTTATGTTTTCCAATGTTGCTAACTTCATCTTACAATTGCAAGAATAAATCAATGAAATATTAATCAAGATTATTTTTATATACAAATACACATAAGGTTATGAGAGTAGCTATTGTACTAGAAACATTTTGTACACATAGGGCCAATGTTATAATGTAGTTCTCATCATAATAATGACTCAAGGAATCTAGAGAAGGGTAGGAGTCCTGGTGGCAGTGTGACATCCAGGACAGCTCCTCCACAGTGCCCTCTGCTGGGACCCTCCCGCCACCGGGAGGGACAGCGGGAACAGCCAGTGCTCCCAAGCGTGATCCGAGCGGGCAATCTGGGCTCCCAACTGGCTAATCCCCCACTGCGTGTGTTCAACGCGGTCCCACCTGCACTACGTCATAACCGTCACAGGCCCTCCCAGTACCTTTTTTTTTTGAGCATGTGTGAGCAATCTGGGATGACTCACATATTATCCAATAATAATTCAATCATAGTAAGTTATAATGAATTATTTTACAAAGAGCTGTCATCATTTTTGCAATTGGAGGCAGTTATCATTTGCAAAATTAATTAATTCTCACAGTCAGACAAGTAACAGAACCGTAACCAGTCTGGCTGATACTTCCCTTTCTTCAGGCATTTCTGCCACAGCAGTTTGACTTGGCCACAGGGCCAACGTGAAGGACACAAATTCTTTTCCAGCAGTTCTGAAAGAAGGCAGAAAGAGAAAAGCATGCAAGATCAGGAAAAGGGAGGTAAATGCAAGATTTCTGAGAGACTACCTGCAAAAGCATGGGGCAAGGGGACTTCCTCACAGGAGTGATATACAAACCCCCTACTGAGTGATGTCAAAATCACACACTGACAAGCGATGCAGTGTTCAAACATCACACCCTGGAGGGCAAGGGGACATAAAGACAATACGGGCCAATGTAGCTGTGAAGCAAGATACTGTGTAACAGGAGCTGGGTGTTTATAAAAGATTAAACTCTCAGAATGCATAGTAGCTTTTTCACTTTAAAGCTCAAATGCTTTCCTTGTTTGATAGGAAACTACCTTTAACAACTGACAAAGCCTAATCATTTGCTTTAGAATCATACTGTGTGTAGTCACAAATAATTCTAAGATCTATCAACCACCATTCTGTATAAAACGATTCCTTTGTAGCAAAAGGCACAAGTACTTATTATGCAGTAGATGGCACTTGAAGTATTACTTATTCTAAGTTACAGCCGCTAGCAGAGGGCATTATTTTACTCACAAATAGTGATAACATACTTTCCAGAAAAGCTTAAAAGCAAAGTCTTTATTCCAAAAGGTTTATTAGGTGGAGCTTTTTATCTAATTCTCCAAGAATAAGACAAAATTAAAATTCTACTGTATCAAGTGAAGTTGAAAAGAAATTTTGGAGTAATTGTTCCTTTGACCTGTCATAATTTTTCCAAATTCTAGATCAGGAATACTCAGTGAGCACAGGAAAGACAAATAAGTAATGTTCATACATTACTTTGAGGAAAGAAACACTGAAGTGTTATCTATTGACCTATGCAGCTCGAGCACCAGCAAGTTTTTTTTAACGCTTTATCCAGAAGAGTTAAATCATTAAACTCTACACATGTGTGCAAGTGTGAGATGTCAGCTGTCATTAGTACTGCCGTGTTTGAATGAGAAAGAATTTCAAAGTAATCCAGAGTCATTGGACAGAAATGGATGACTAGATGAAAGGGAAGAAAAAGCTTTAAACGTTTTTCAGTATCTTAATTATAAATGTCAGAGTATGAATTAATATATCATTATTAGGTTTTGATTTGTTAGGAAAGTATTTTTAAAAAAACTTCAAAAGTCTATCACAAGTAAAGCCCCTAAGCAAGGAAAATCATAGAAATATTCTACAGACATTCACTGCTGGGACAAAAATCATGCTTTCTAAAGCACAGGCAGCACAGCCTCCATTAAGGATCTGCTGCTAAAGCCAGTTCAAAGCCAGAGGTACAAAAATCTGAAATAATTAACTGATTTCTCTCACCTTATAAACAATTCCATAATGGTACATAGGGAGGACTTCATCAGCAGTGGAGCCAACCAAGCACACCTATCTCAGTTCTAACCAGAGTGGCTTTTTCACAGTGTTCCTGCATTTGTTACAGTCTCCATTCTGTGGCAGGAAGTGACAGCCTTGGTGTCCCTAATTACGAGACTATAGTGCCACTAGTCACTCCTTTCCACACAACTCTTCCTAGATTTGGGCAGATTCCTTGGTATAGTACCTACGTTGAAATTAAATTTAAGGGAATATTTGGTGTAAGTTTAAATGTATTTCCAAACCCAGATGTAGGTTTATAGCACACCAGAAACAAATGTTTATTTTACAGGCAGCATGATACAAAGACAACTTTCTCCATAACATGAGAGATAAAAGTACAAACTGAAAGAAAACCCCACAGCCCTAGAAAACTAAAAATATCTTATTGGAAAAGATCTCATATGAATTTTAATAATAATCATTTTGTCACCAGCAGGTAAGTAAGTATTGCATCAAAGCAATAACTAAAGGTGCCTGGAAGAGAAGCAGGTTAAACAAGAAGGATAATTGTTTTCCTCACAGCCAAGGAAGAAACTGGAGGCAGAGTAATCAGAAAACAGAAATTCTTCCATCTTAACTCTCTGGTTGCTCCTCTCATTCAGCCTTGAGGTGGTAGAGCCTGTCCAAAGAGGAACAACAAAGCTGGTGAGGGGTCTAGAGCACAGGTCCTATGAAGAGAGGCTGAGTTGTTTAGTCTGGAGAAAAGGGGGCTGAGGGGAGACCTTATCACTGTCTACAGCTGCCTGAAAGGAGGGTGTAGCGAGGTAGGGGCCAGTCTTTTCTCCCTACTAACAAGTGATAGGACAAGAGCTAAGGGCCTCCAGTTGCACCAGCGGAGATTTTGACTAGATACTAGGAAATACTTCTTCACTGAAAGGGTTGTTGAGCATTGGAAGAGGCTGTTCAGGGAAGTGCTTGAGTCACCATCCCTGGAGGTATGTAAAGATGGGGTAGATGTGGTGCCGAGGGACATGGTTTAGTGTGTACTTGGCACTGCTAGACTAACAGTTGGTCTTATCTTAAAGGTCTTTTTCCAACCTAAGTGATTCTATGACTCTACAGGTGAAGTAGCATTAGTTCTTCAGCTAATAATGTAAGTATTTTGTAATATCTACTTACTGAGCAAAAAGATTATTTGAAGTATACATTACTTTGGACGCACATGCTCCTAGCTTCTTTGCAATAGATACTTAAAACCAAAAAAGCAAGTGTTGCAGTTCTTTAGGTTTTTTGTTTTTTTCTTTAAACACTGATATATTTCTCAAGCCTTACCAGGCACTTGTACAAAAATGTATTGATAAAATCTAGTCAGAAAATGAGAAGCAGTCCCTAGATGCAGAGCACTTTTGAATGACACTTGTACCTCCACAGCCACTATACTATTGGTATGACTGTATTGTCTTGCTGATTTCTGCCCAAGAAAAACAAACTAAAAGTAATTTTATAGCTGTAGTTAAAAAATAAATACTTTCCTTACTAAACCAACTATTCCTTCCTGCCCCAAGAAAATTTAAAAAAAAAATCAAAACAAAAAATCTCCAAAATTAAAATCCACAAAATGCCACAACTTAAATTCAGTTTTTATTATACAGGTGTTATTTAAATATTACTTTTATTAATAAATCAGCCAAACTGCCATGTAATAGGGTTTACTTGATGAGCTTTGCTCTTGTGTTTGTATAGTGCTGTTGGTATGGACTGTATTTCCTGGAGACAAAATATAACAAGCCACCCTTCTCAAATTCATTCTATCTAATGCAATATTTGTAAATTCATATATCCTGCTCCAGGATCAGGAGTACTAACTGAATGTTATGAAATGTATTTCCATGGCTCCACGGGTACCTACAAATAGTGCTCTACAACATTATTTGCATTTGTGAACATCAGATGTACTTATGACAAAAATGGTTTGTCTGTACAACTCCCTTATTAAAGGAAGGCAAAAGCAATTTGAGGTCACATATCCAGTTACCCAGGCATATGCACTGCTCTTGAAAACTTCCCTCTTTGTAGGGAAATATAACTGCTATGCAAGAGTAATGTATCAATATTGCAAAAGGTATCAAAATGAAAGCCTGTAAGTACAGATTTTAATATTTTTTTAAGAAACCAGAAGAATCTGTTGTGACCTTATTATTATCATCTTTTAAATAAAGCTTCTCTTTTCACCTTTTATTTTTCTCTTCCCCAACCTCTCATCAATGATTTTGAGGACCCAACCTCATGATCAGATTACAATCTACTGAATTTAACCCTCACTCTTCTGAGCTAGCACTGACAGCGTAAATAAAGAATGGTTTGTATTAAATATAAAAACAGCACAAGCCCCGAATTACACAATACAAGTTCACGTGTGTCATCAATAAGAGACAATATACACTGGCAGGCACCTTCTATGCTTTGTACTTGGAAGTATTCTTTTAACTCCCAGGAGGGCTGTATGGAATACCATTCCACTTAAAAAGCATGAAGTCTCAAGATGGGAAAGAAGCATTACAGTAGAATCTCAATATACTCCATGGTGGAGTTAGGGATCAAATTTCTACACCTAAACAAATAAAAAAAAAAAAAAAGCCTCCCAAAAAAACTTCCCCCAACTGTCCAGAGGTCAGGAAACCCAACCTGTCTTTCAACTTCACAGAAGCTGAAACTGAACTGAACATGCCGTGAATAGCTCGACCAAGTCTGAATCACAGGTTTTAAAGAACTTGTGACTAAAATAGCTCTGTAAACTTGTGTTACAACTGGCACAAAAAGCCTGCCTCTCTCCCTACCTTTATCTGAGATCAAATTGTTTATCACATTCCTTCCTCATACATCAGCTCCTTGTGATGAAAGCAAGCCAGTGATTAATACTTTTTATTAAGTTGGTTCCAGTGACTTGCAATGAATTTGCCCTGACTCCTTAAGCATGCTACCACACCCATTGCATGGCACTCCAGTCATGCTAGGAATGCACAATAGAAAAAAAATTAGCTTAAACGATACTTCATAAATCTACAGCAATAAAATTAGCTGCATGATGGTTTCAAGCACAAATCACCTTCAGAAAGTTCTTCCTCCCTCTCTCCAAAAAAAAAAAAGGCAAACCAATAGCTTTAAAAGCCTGGACAAGGCACTGTTCTCTGCTGTCACTTGCACTCTTTTCTGCACTTTCCTATAGCCCATCAAGCAAAGTATGCCGTGGAAGGCAGAAACCAGTCCAAATTCTTTTTAATTTTATAATTACAAAGGGACAAAATAAGAGGTTTTATCATAGTCTTTCTCACGTAGCTGTTATCTGTCTTCTATTACCCCACGATCACAGATTTTATCTAAATTTACAGACTGAATTCTCTGTGTATCCATTTGCAGTGTAAAACCAAAACATACTAGATAAAGGATGGGAAGACTTGCATTAGCCTAGACAGTGTCTGATGGCAAACTATACTTAACAATTAACAATATCCTCTCTACTAATTACAGCTTGGCTTGGCTTGAGTGATAGCTGCAATTTCTTTGCCTTTGGCATGACGGGAGCAAGATCAACTGCAATAAAACCAGCACCAACTTGAAAGTGATTCAGCTTAGGATGTCTTATTGTTAATTACCGATTACCAACTGAGACTTGAGAACTGACTAGACATTCATACCTTGCCTTAACTGCATGTTGTTTGAACTCCCTTCACAGCTGTCTATGGAACATCTACACACAGACGCCTCACGCTGAGTTCTCTTCCATCAGGTTTATAGATTAGGGAGAAACCTGTATTTCAAAGGTTTGTTGACATAACTAGATTCATCTACATGCTTTCTTCTTTCTAACACATATAAAATTATATATGTGGAAAGATTTTTCTTCAGATTGTAAGGTGTTTATGATCTCTACACTAAAGAGGCTTGTCAGTCCCTTCCTCAGGGTAGCTAAACAGACCTTTATATGAAAATAATTGATTCATCTCAGAATTAAACCAAAAAACAAAGGTACCTAAGACAACCACTCTGACACATTACCAGATCCTGCAATATTATTCAGAGTTAAAATTAAAATAACCTCCACAAACGTTATGCTCAGGATGGGTGCACAGGTGCATCCTGACAGTAAGATTTCAAACTGTAAACCCGATTTAGTCTTATTTTAAGTAACCTGTACTATATATATTCTCATATTGGTGCACTTTTGCTGTTGAATTTGCAGGATCCCAAGGTGCCTGAGGTATCTTGATGCCACTCCCCTCCAGAGCGGCCTGGCCCTCGGGGCTCCCGGCCCTAGAGCTACCGGACACGCCTCCTCAGGGCCTCGGGAGGCGGCAGAAAGCGGTCTGTGTCTCCGTGTGACGAGGGGGACAGCCCAAGGCCGGGCTGGCTCCAGCACGGGGGTCGAGACGCGCTGGGGCGCCTGAGGAGAAGGCGGAGACCCGCGCTTCAACTCTGTGCGTACAAACCAGACCCGGCTACTCCAGAGCAAAGACTGCCGAGACACATCTCACACCTGCTCCCAGGGAGAAAGGAAGGAAGAAAGAAAGAAAAAAAAAAAAAAGGAAAATACTTCCTTATCACACACCAGCCCCGCCTCCTCTGCTCACCCGCACCGAGCGACCGACCCTATCTTGGAATCCCGCCGAGCCCGGCGCAGGTGCGCGCCGCCGCCGGCCGACTGCGCATGCTCGCCAGCGGCAGGTGCGCGGCCCCGCCCTCCGCCCCCCTCAGCCCCTTCTGACTGCGCAGGCGCCCTGGC
>VXBJ01004038.1:430022-523244 GCA_013400055.1 Nycticryphes semicollaris
GCCCTCAAGCCAACCACGGATAGTCCCCCGACGACGGCTGGGGGTGACTCCTTGTCCCATCTGTCTGTCCCTGCTCCGGCCGGCTCCCGCTGGTCTGCTTAGGCCGCGGCGGTGGGGGTTAAGGGGTGGTGGTGGCGGCACAATATTTTTGAAGTGTTTTACAAAAACAGGTTAGTGGAGTTGACCCTCTAGTTTCTGTGTATATACAGAGAAGTAGGTGCATGGGGAAAGTTTGGGAACATCTGAGACATCTCCTTGGAGATGATTCAAACTCTGAAACCTATTCTTCGTCTGAATAGGAAAAAGAGTACATTTGTTTAACGTGGTTACTGTTTCTATACTTTTTTTTTTTTAACTTAATGACTATGTGTTTCAGTACTTTTTTTGGTGGGGTAGAGTACAGATTGCATTACTTGGTAGAGGTAAACCCTGGATGACTTAAAGTAGACCTTGCCGTCTTTTAGAGGTTATCTGAGGATTTTATACTGGTAATTGTTTTATGAGCATGTACCTGTATGTTTTGGATTACACCAACAGTTTCTTGTTGTCAAAGATTTGCACAATTCTCTAAATTCTCTCATGGGTGTATTTGCATCTGGTCTTCCCATTATTAATTTTTTATATGCTGATTAGACAGTTTTGCTGACAAAACTTTGATGTTCTGAAAAGTTAGATTTTTGTTCTGGCTTATACTTGTAATATTTTGTTGACATGTCACTCTGCATTTAACAATTGAAAAAGTGTTGGATGTGCAGTGTTAGTTAAATAGATGTGTATAGCCTGGGTTAAAATCTGCTTTTCGTTGTCTAAGTAAATTGCAAATGCACCTACATGGGAATGTGTTTTCTTCCTTTGATAGAAAAATGTCTCTTGTCTGCCTTTTAAAAACTGGTCTGCAGTCTGCTGGTTATATTCTATTCCTTTCCTGCTGATCAATATTACAGCAGCAGTAAAGGTGAAGCAGTCAGGACTTGTGTTGTGTGTTGGTTTTTTTTAATGATAACATAGTACCGAAACTTCTAGAAAACCTGTGGTTGGCCTCTGTAGCCTGGATGATGATGATTTCTTTAAAGTGTTAACTTTCACATGGACAAAACCAGGAAGCACAGGAATACCTTGTAGCCATGACTTTAAATACTAGTCAAGCATAGCTGTTAGTGTGGTTGGTGAAGTCTTTTTCTCATCTATGCCTTTGTAAAATTGAAAACAATCAGTACAATGTGTTTATAAACAAATACTTGTTGCCTCAGCCCAAAATTCTAGGCTTACTGTTCCACCATTGTGTGTTTTCCTTGGTTTAAAATATATCTAGGGATCCCCTGTTTGATGTCGTCTTTGGTGCTTGTACAGAGAAGTGTGGAAGCTCAAATGAATAGGGACTGTCTCTTAAGTGCATATTAAGAAGCAGGTTTCAAGGCATTCCTAGAACTACTTGTCGCTAATGCATTATTTAACAGCACCTTGTTTTAATGTAGTGTAGGAGTCATCTTCCTTTTATGAAAGTAATAAATTCTAAAGAGAAGGAAGAAAGGCTTGTGTGGGAGGTGGAGGGGACCATTAGTGGCTTAGGCTTTGAAGACTTATCAGTGACGTACAGCTCTTTTTTTGTAGATACTCCAAATCAATAATCACGCCCCAACTGACAAAGCTGTGCCAGTACAGCCCAACTGTAGTTGCAGTTAAATGAGCAAAATCAGTTTGTTAGTCTAGTTTATTTGATTTGGGTAACTGCTCTGAACTTGCCCTGGAGGATCCCCATAGGATATTAATTCCAGTTAGCCCTTTCTCTTATCATAGAAAATCAAGTTTTGTACACCAAATTGGAGTGCCTAGTAATGGTACAAAAGTCCCAAAATAAGCTTGTAGTTCTCTAGATATAAAATTCATGGGTTTTCCCCTCTTTCTTATGAGTTGGAATTTATTTTTTCCCTCAGTATGAAATCTAATATACTGATAAGGCAGCTATTGTTGCTGTAGTTCACGTCCTATCGTTGCTGCAGACTTATAGTAGCAGTGGGCTGTGTTACTGAGGACTTAAAAGATGTCTCTCATGAGTAAGTCTTACTTGAGTGAGTATCTATAGTAACTTCCTAGTGCACTGACATCGCTTGTACTGTGTTTTCCCAGATGAGTTACCAGTGTATGCATTTGGAAAGAGCTCAGGTGGCAAGAAGCCTTCTCAAATTAGTCTCTCCTGATCTTTCATTTCCTCTAAACTTCTTACAAGTTGTAAGTGCAACCTATTTAATCAAATGGAGTGCAATTAATCTCTTGGTGTTTGCACCAGTTATGTATAAAATCATGTGTGGGGTGAAAAATAAAAATCACGCGTTTGAAAATCTGGTCCTTTGTATGCTCACTGCAGTAGGATTTAACTTTTACTCCAAGCTGAGGATGAGGTTGTTGGGTTTTTCAACTTCATTACTGAATTATGTTTAAATTACTTAGTCTCTTGAAGCCAAACAATGTAAATCAATGCAATGCATGGACTGTTCCTGTGGCATTCATACTTCACATAGCTGAAGAAGGATTTGAGAGGCACAGGATAAAGTCTTGTCATGCTTAAGTGTGCTGCTCCTGACGTGATGGCAGTTCCTCCTGCATGCTTTTCTTTGCTTTGCTTGTGAGCAAGTATGAATCATCCCTTCTACCTTATTGTTAGTTAGTTAATGTTACTGAAATTGGAGGATTTCTAGAAGAGGAATGTTCCCAGATAACTCCTTTATTTGAAACTGCTGGAGGAAGGTGGGGGTTTTGGAAGGTGTAGCTTGTTTTGCTGGGCTGTGCTGGAGTTAGCATGGTGTTAATGTGCTAACAACGGGGTCCTTGTCTCCTTATTTTCATTCCTTTGTTTGTGTGTGAGAACTCTAAAGCTTTTATTCTACAAAAGGTTATAATCAAATATGAGGTAAAGGTTGGTCTGTAGGCTTGGTAATGTGCACCTTCACATCTACTCTGTGTAACGTATACCCAAGTATGTGATACTGAGGCTCAAACTTTCAGTCGGCAAGTATTTTGTTCCATGTGCCCTTCTGTTTTTCTTAAAATTATTTAAAGTCTATTTAAAGAAATTATTTAAAGTCTTTGCTTACTGTAGGTCAGCTATACAATTTTGAAAAAAAGCTAATCATTAACAATAGAAAACAAACGAAAAAGGCAGTTGGTAGCATATTACCCTTTTAATTAATATACAAGCTGGTCTGCTTTTAATAACCCGACTGCTGCTATCTCTTAATTCCTGTTAGTATCTCTAGTATATTAAGTGTATGGAGGTTTTGGAGTGATTTAGGAGACTGAAATTTGAGTAGATTAGGGTGCTGGGGTTTTTTGTTGAATGATCATACTGACTAAAGGCAAACCCTACCCCTGAAAGTACAGTGCTAGTGATTAAATGGATTTTGCCTATCTTCTGAATCTTCTCTGCTTTATATGCCCTGGATATAACTACGCTTTAAAAGACTATACAACCAAGATTTGAGTGTGGACCATGCAAGCGAATCTTCTGGATGCTCTTAAGGAGTTGTGGCTGGTTGTCTTCTTTATATTTCTTTTTAGGTAGCAGCAGAACTTGAGATCAGCTCACTAAAGCTTTACGGCACATAGTTTGTACTGAAAAGCAGCAGGCAGTCTTTGTAGTCTTCAGTTCAAAGTGGCTTTTTAATTTCTTGTCCCTCCAACTGGGCATCTGAAAACTACTCAATCTTGCATAGGTTAACCATAGCTGTATAACAAACAACACATACCATTCTACAGTGCACTGATATTTCTTTGAAAGAGTTCCAGGTAGTTGCATACCTTAGGAGGTTAATCATAATCTTGTTTTTGAGCCACCAACATCAGTGCTGGGTATGAATTCTGTCCCTTACCAAGTGCATGGCTGTTTCATGAGCATGTAAAAATCTGCAATTATTCTTGTTCTAGTTTATCACCTTAATGCTGAATAACCTTATTAGTTAATGCTTTGACCTAAACAGAGCAATGAAAACAACTTTTGTTTATTCAAAAATACATATTTTATCAAGACCAAAAATAGTTTATAACTTTGGGGGAAAAAAACCCAACTCAGTTTAAACTGACCTTTTTATGCCACCTCCAAATTATTGGTTGTGAGCTTTGAATTCCGTAACATTTATGGTTTAACATTCTATTCATTCTATTGCTTCAGGATGTTAGATTTCCATATTAATGATGTAAGGTATGTTTTGTTGTAGTTTGGAGCAGAATTTCGACGGTTTTCTCTGGAGAGATCCAAACCTGGGAAGTTTGAGGAGTTCTATGGATTACTGCAGCATGTGCACAAGATCCCAAATGTTGATGTGCTAGTGGGATATACGGACATTCATGGAGACCTGCTGCCTATCAATAATGATGACAATTATCATAAAGCAGTTTCCACAGCCAATCCTCTACTCCGGATTTTCATTCAGAGAAAAGGTAAGTGCGCTTAAAGTCTGTGAATCATCTGTTTATCCAGTTGTACTGTGCAGCAGTAAACACTGTGATGTATGGAGGAAAAACCCCTTCAGTCCTATTTCATCATGTTGAATTCCGTAATAATTATGGATCATGAAAGGTATTCACAACTTGCCTCTCTTGCAAGAGCTTCGTCGGGCAACCTATTTTGTGCTTTTTTGGCTTGTATTTAGTTCAGTTAGATAAAGTCAAGTTAAATCTCTCACAAATGCTTCTTTCTGGTTTTCTCTAAGTGAACGAAAATAAGCTTTAAACCTCTAGGGTTTTCTGCTCTGCATGTTGGTTGCCTTTCACTTAAAATTCCGATCTTGATCAGACAAGAGAGGCCATTACAGGATGGAAAGGAATCTTGAAAGTCTTATTACATGAAGTATTAAATGTCAGTATAAATTAAAGACTAACTTTGTAATATGCTACTCTTATCGCACTTACCTAATAAAACATTCTGAAGCTTTCAAAATGACAAACTTATTTCAGTTAGCAAACCCCAAATGTGAGTGCTGCTCAGTTTGTTGCTTTGCCTTTAAAAATAGCATGTCTTCTAGGCATGAAGTTCTGGTTGTCTTTTTCTAGTGTCTGCTTTTGTTCATTAAGGGGAAAAAAGATTTAAAGTTGTACATGTTGCTGTTTAGGAGAACGTATTCTGTATGTGGAAATGAAGGAGAGCAGAGAAATCTAGTGGTGGGATTTGAAACGGTTTTAATCCAGAGAAGTCAAGAAAACCTGATTTTTTGCACTTGTTAGTTTTCTGCTTACTTGCATACAGGTGTGATCATGTGTGCAGAGTGTGTGTGTATATGAACACATGCATGTGCAGTTCCTATCTTAGTAAGGCAGTCAGCTGATCTCTGAATAGCAGACAGCTTCTCACTTAGCTATTTTATAAAGATGTCCACTGTTTCTGGTTGTTGCTAAGACAGGCTTTTTTTCCTTAAAAGTACTTAGACATTGGAACCTTTTATCAACTTTCCCACTCCAAAAATGAATAAACTCCACAACAGCCTGACACAAAAACAATATTCAAAAGCAGTGTGGCTGCCTGCCAGCTGCTGTGTTGCTGGCAAAATGTGTTTGTATTGAGGATAGTACAGTCTAGTAAGGCCTGTGTTTTCAGTCCTAAGCTGCCAAAGGAATGAGCTCTTTGCTTAATAGAACCTGGAGGCAGAAAAGGTCTATGATTCCGTTTAATCTCCTACAGTAGCCATATGACGAGAAGAGATAAGCCACTTTGTCAGGCTGGGATTATTGAGTTTATATTTTAACACCGTATGTTTTTAGATTGTTACTAGTGTTGCACATTTAATGCTGAGTGTTACTGATGTTACATTTGTAATGCCTTTTAACTTCCTTGCACATTTAAAGCAAAATGGATTATTTTTTGTTTTTCTGGTGTGGGGAATTGATTATAGAATTTATATAACGCAGAGAACTACAAATAAGATTAACCCACTCAAGTTTATCATGCCAAGAATTGATTAGCAGGCAAAGCTATGTAGAAAGTATCAGTTGTCATCACCTTCCCTTTGAAACTAGAGTCTTCTTGCTTTAGGGAATGAAGAACCCAGACTGGCATCTGAGTCAGCATTTCCAACACTGTACTTTGTTCTGAATTTGTGATCATTTTGATAACTTCTGTTGATTAAATCGAGGCTTTGATTGCATTAGTGTCGTAGAACAGAGGTTGGTTTGGTGGAAGATAAGGAAATAACTTGATTCTGTATTTTATTTATCATGATTTGCCTGTAACTAAAGCTGAATTGCAGGAGTTAAAGATGTGTCATAATTTGTGCAGCATAATTTGTTTAGGTGTGATTAATTCATCCAATTGCACCTATCTTTATTGGGTGTACCTCTGAAATTAAAAATCAAATGCCTGAACAAAATCCTGCTATTGATGGGGCAGCTTTGATCTGTGCTGTTTTGGAACTATAACTAACAATAACGTAAATAATCTGAAAAATTATTGTGGATTTTCTAATAGAAATTTGCCTGTGCATTTTTTTTTTTTTCATTTCCAACAGTAATAGTTGGGAATTTAAAATCTCTGTCAAAAAGCCACTGTGGGAAAGAGAAATGTTTTGCTGTCTTAAAAGACAGGAAATTTAATTATACTGTCTTACCTGTTGAGAAGCTGCACGCAATTTGTGGAAAGCTAATGTGACGTATGAGCAGACTACAATAAAATCTTGGGGAAATAGTATTGACTTCGTAGTATATCTCATTCAAAGAACACCTTAAGAGGTTGAAATAGAAGCAACAAGATTATTTTGCAGTGTTACTAATAAGTGACATATGGATTCTGAAATTTCAGAAATTTTATTATGCCTGAGTCAGCACTTTTCTGTTACATTTTGACTCCTAATTTATGAAAGTTAGAAAGTTTTCTGTCCTAAGCATTTATGTGTCTTGATTAATGTGGTAAGAAACCTAGAAGTCCTGTAATGAAATGAAATCCAATCGCGTTATTCCCCTTAGACACTTCTAATTGTATTTAACTAAATGACATTTTAAAATATTTTAAACTGCTCCAGTAGTAAATCTAATCTGGAGCTTGATATTGCACAAGTCAAGAATGGCCATCGGTTTGTGGGAAAACAGTTGCTTATTGGAATTTCATTCTGCAGTTTAACATATTAACAGGTACTGTTGACATCTGGAATTTAAAGGTTAAACTGATGTATCGTGATTGAATCCAGATGTATGGGAGTCGCTCTGTCTGTGAGGAAAAATCTTACTGAAGATAAAATGGGGGGGTGGTGTCAGAGTCTGCACAGGCCCTGAAGGGCAGTTTGATGTGGGGTACTTTGCATTGTAAATACAAGCATAATAGAGATGATAACAAAAGATACACTCCATTATAATAGCCTTAAAACTCACTTACAAGGTATTAAATTACAATATACAACTCATGCAAGTTCTGCATCTCCATGGCTATATATACTAAAAAGTGGGTTCTTTTAAACAGCTCTGTATGGAATATCCTAGCTATTCTGAGTCCTATTCCTAAAAACATAGGTTGTTTTTCTAAACCCATGTTTTGTTAGAATTTGTGACTTAAGAGCTGAGATTTGTTGTGGCTTATTTAAAAAATGCTAAATAGCATCTGTATTCAAGTGTACTAATGATTTGGGGGTTTGGAAATTTTAATTCCTGAGGGGTAACTCTACTTTGCAAATAGACCAGGAAAGCGTTTTAAATATCTGTATTGAACAATGTTGAATTGAAACCAGATTTGGCATCTATGGGCTTTCATTTTAAATTTCATGTAATAAGTATGCACAGATTGGTGCCACCTTGAGTTTGAAACTGCTGGGAGAGAAATCATTCCTGTGCCATGTGGACGTTCTCCTTAGCGCTATCTGTAGTTAACGCCTTGTCTTTTGGCTTTACGCCAAAATATTTTCCGCTGCAGCTTTAAACTGATTAGCTGGGTGCCAGAACAAAGATGCTTTTGTACCCGAGAATATTGCTTTAGAAAATTTGTTTAGGAGTGCAAGAGAGGTTAAACAGAGTCACGCTGCTTGGCTGAGATTTGGAGAGATGAGTTTTCATCACCTCTTCACTTTTTCTTTTTCCCATAAATTATGTAACTGGAATTGCACATCTTAAGGTTTGTGCTAATTTTGAATTTTTTACATTGCTAAGACTAGTTAATGATGCAAAACAACTACGCTCTGGTGCTTTATAGTTTCTTAAATATTTTGACATGTGGCTTGCAATTTCGGTATGCTTTTACTCCAACAATGTGTCCTGTAACTTAAGTTTTTTTCTAAAAGCAAAATCACCAACTCAGTGCTAAGATTTCTGATTGTTTGTTTTCTGAAATAGACTTTTGAAGTTCATGTTGCTTCCAATAGGTGTTTTCTGATTTTAGTTTTTGTTTTAAAAGCACTTTTGGATCTGTTAGTTCACATACAGATACACTTAATGTGCCATTTCTTTCAAAGCCAGTCCTTTTGCAACTGTTCTTCATGTTTTCCAACTATGAAAAATCGGATTTGAACAAAAGTTTTAAGCCTTATCAGCTGGTAGTTGTGGAAAGGCAGGTTGAGTGATGATTTTTGTGGACTCTGTTCTTGTCGGGGAAGGAGGCTGTGAAAAGCCCTGTGAGTAGTTTTAGATCTAACTGTTGGGTAAAGAGTGCAAACTTTACTGTCATCATTTGCAGGACGCAGTAGCTTTCCTTGAATGTCCTAAACGTGTGTGTGGCTGTATATCCGGTACAGGCCCAACTTAAAATATAATATTAAATGCCTAGAAATGTGTCACCAGTACAAACCTGAAAGAAGTGAAGATTCTGAAATGAGGCAAAATGACATGTCTTGCCTGTGCAATGTCTCTCTGGTACTTGGAATATTTTTTTCCTCTGGCTTTGTCGAATTTGGCATTGATTGTGCAGCCTTAAAACCAGAGTCTGAAATTATAGGAAAACTACACTAAAATATGCGCTGCACAAAAAAGTTTTTATATGTTTTTATATAGTTTTTGAGACCACTAAGATATGTATTGGCTGCTGGTGGGGGAAGAAGAAACCCATGGCCTAAAAAAATAACCTTTGCACTCATTAACATCTCTAATTCAAATGTTAAAGTCACTGTTGTCTTGTTGGTCTAAAATCTTCACCTACACTATCATATTCTATCATTCACACGTATATTATCATATACTGTCACTTTCTTGTTGTCACTTTGATACTTTGCATTTAGCAGTAAAAGATACTTAAAACAAATCTAGTATCTTATTTCACAATTGCCCTTTCCAAGTTGTTTTGTAAGCAATTGTACTTCCAAATAAAAGAGAAGCTATTGCAACTCTTTGAATTGCAAAAATCCACAGCATTTTTAATGGCTGATCTCCAGGCAGATATCAGAGAATACTTTTTTTTTGCAGAGAAGAGTAAGTTTGCATTTACACGTTTTACACTTCATAGTCACATATTATATGCTTTGGGAGGTTGGATTGTTTTTTAATCAATCCACTCTTCAACATAACTCACTTTAATGCTCTTAGCCTAGAATCTGTTCTTCAGGTGCCTATTTCTAAAGGGGTGTTCCTTGATGTTGAGATCTAATTTTATTTTAACCTTAAATAATTTTTTTTTTCCTCAACCTCTTTTGCTGAAGAACAATAGTAATTCTATGCTTTCAGCCTCCCAAGTAAACTAAAAATTATTTTCTGTATTTAATGTTCTCACTCAGAGCTGGTGTAGATTTTTGTTTGCTTCTACCTTCCTAGTCTTCCATGTAAAATTTTTAGAATTGTAGAAGAGCACTGATTGGAAGGGCCTTGAAGGATCATCTGGTCCAACCTTTAGTGGGAAAGGGAGCCTAGATGAGATTATGTAGCATCCTGACCAATTGCATTTTGAAAACGTCTAGTGATAGGGACTACACTGTGTCCCTGTGGAGGTTGTTCTAGTAATTGTTCTCCCGGGGCGGGGAGAAGACTTACATTGAGATGAAACCTCTCCCAGTGCAACTTGTACCCATTGCCCTGTCTTCTCCATGTGTCTTTGTCCTGTTGGCAGCCACCCCTTAAGTACTGAAATACTGTGGTGAGGTTGCCCTCCAGCCTTTCCTTCTCCAGTGGGAAAAGACCTAAGTCCTTCAGTATTTCCTCATAGGGCAGATTGTCCAGCCCTTTAGTCATCTTCATGGCATTTGGACCATCTCCAGTCTGTCTATATCTTTCTTGAATTGGGAGGACCAGAACTGGACAGAGTACTCCAGGTGTAGCCTGATAAGTACTGAGTTGATAACACCTCTTGACTCTGCTAGTGATGCCAGTGCAGGTGCAGCCCGATGATCCAGTTTGCCTCTGGGTTACTGAGGCACATCGCTGAATCCTCTTAAGCTTCTCCACCAGTAGCCCCAGGTCCCTTTTAGGTGGCTGCTCCCCAGTCATGCAGATCCCAGTCTGTACCCGGCTCTTTGGTTGTCTCATCCTGGGTGCAGGATGTTGCACTTGGTTGTTGTTAAACTTGATAGTGTTCTTGCAGGCCCAGTTCTAGATTTAGCTTAACTTTTGCCTGCTGATCCCAAGGAGGCAGGGATCCAGATTTTGCAGAGGCTCTCAGTGTGTGAAGTGGGGGAGAGGCGTCCCCAGGTGCTGTCAGCGTGTACTTTCTGCCACGAAGTGAGAGCGCTGTGGGCTGTCTGTGCTAAACTAACACATGTGGAACAATTTGTGTCAGTGCTGCCTTTGTTTATTCAGCAACTCTGGCAGAAACAACAGTCTGGGGGAAAAGATGGCCAAATCTGAGAAACAGTAGAAGTAAAAATTAACTGTGCAAAATGGATGTGATATTCTAGAGGGGCATCAGTGTCTTCCCACAAAGCAACTTTGGAGTCCAGTATGGCCATGTAGGCATAGCTGTCTTCAGAAATAATTCCTGCTTGTGTCAATTAAATTGTTCATCAACTTTGTGTAAAGTTTAATAGAGCAATGTTCTGTCTTTCAGAAAATGGCTTTGCTAGCCTTAAGGTGTGATTATTTTTTTAAACAAAATGAAATTAAGAGCAGTAATGAGGCCATTGTCAGGACATGTTTTTTTTTTTTAACCCATGTTGATGAACTATTTGACTACTTGTACAAACAAGGTATGAGTTTGTAATAAATCCCTTTGGGGTTTTGGTGGGCTAATTTAAATTTGTATCTTTTCCCATTGTCCCTTATGTTTCAAGAACAGACCAGTAATTCTTAAAAAATCCTCTTGTTTTCAGCAGCCCTAATGTCTGGGGAAGGGAGGAGTTATTACATATTAGAATAGTGGTAGGCTATCGCTTTGGAACTACTTCCTCTGTTCTATTTTGCTTAAAGCATCTGAAGAGTCCACATAAAACTGGTATGTGTCCGTATATCTTCATCTTAGCCTGGAAAAAACCCTTCTGATTTACAAACTCTTGCTGTGTCCTTTTTTCATCAGCAATTGACAGCTCTCCTGAAATTTCACACTAGGATAGCATTTACATAGTAATTTCACCAGTTGAAATGTATAGCAATTCTTTTACTTTCTTGGCTGTACCAATGGCATCTTAATGTGATGGTACAAAGAAATCCCAACTTCTCTGAGTCCCAGGGTTAGTTCAAACCAGTTCTGCTTGATTTCTTTTTTTTTTTTTAATCCACTGCAGACAAAAGCAGTGCAAAAATAGAAGTGTAAATCCAAAGAAACTCAAATCCGAATGTTTTGGTTGGTTGTTTTTGGAGAGTTACAGCATATTAAAAAGAAAAATGGAAGCTTCCTTTGGTAAACAGGCAATTCAGGCATCAGAACTGCTTCTGCGAAACTTTCTTTTCCATTGGAAGTATTTGTACGACTTAAAATTCTAAGCCGTTTGCATAGTTGTGTATCAAATTGTGGCAGTTACAGCCTTGCTTGCGTGGAACTGTTTTGCTTCTGAGTATTTGTGTGCGAGGTCTCTTTGTTTCTGCTCCACAGCCATTTTACCTACATTGCATGGGGGCGGGGAAGAGAGTGCCGAATGGAATAAGCTTTCTGGAGTTTGAATCCAGGTCACTTGGCCAGCCTCCAGGAACTAGGCAATAACAGGCACACTGGCTGCTTTCCCTTTTTCATTCTTTCTTTTCCAATGATCTGAAACCCGAGGAGAGAAAACTAACAAGTGGAATTACTCTGAATAAAATTAAAATGTTTCTAGGAATG
Source organism: Nycticryphes semicollaris (assembly GCA_013400055.1). Classification (NCBI taxonomy): domain Eukaryota; kingdom Metazoa; phylum Chordata; class Aves; order Charadriiformes; family Rostratulidae; genus Nycticryphes; species Nycticryphes semicollaris. The sequence continues at coordinate 442,162 of VXBJ01004038.1, forward strand.
TATTCACTCTTTCCATTCTAGCCTTTCTCTCCAGCAGCTAGAATATGATTCTTTGTGTCTCTGCTGCTGTTAACTTGTTTTAATCGTTGTGTGTACTCTTGTTCCTTTGACAGTAGGAAACCAAAAGTGTTAAAAGCTTTGAATCTCAAAACATTAAAGCTCTTGTTTTCACATGTAGAGAGAATTGTTTCTACTATAGCAAGCCAGAAACCTTCTAGCTGAGGTGTTTCATTCTGCTAACCTAAAGCATGATAGCAATGCGATATGTACAGCATAAAGTGACCTAATCATCAATGTGCTATGTCTTACAGAAGATGCAGACTACAGTGCCTTTGGTACAGATACTATGACAAGGAAGAAAAATGTCTTATCAAACGTGTTACGTCCAGATAATCACAAGAAGAAACCACACATTGTCATTAGCATGCCACAAGACTTCAGACCAGTGTCTTCGATTATAGACGTAGATATCCTCCCAGAAACCCATCGCAGAGTACGGCTTTATAAATACGGAACTGACAAACCCCTTGGATTCTATATACGAGATGGCTCTAGTGTCAGAGTAACACCGCATGGATTAGAGAAAGTTCCAGGGATTTTCATATCTAGGCTTGTCCCTGGAGGCCTGGCTCAAAGCACAGGCTTACTGGCTGTCAATGATGAAGTACTGGAGGTGAATGGAATCGAGGTTTCAGGAAAAAGCCTTGATCAAGTTACAGACATGATGATTGCAAACAGCCGTAACCTGATCATTACGGTAAGACCAGCGAACCAGAGAAATAATGTTGTGAGGAACAGTCGGACTTCTGGCAGCTCTGGTCAGTCTACTGAATCTAGCCTTCCAAGTAGCACACCAAATATTTTAGCAAACTTCTTGCAAGGAGAAGAGGAAAGCGATGAAGAGGACATTATTATAGAAGATAGTGGTGAGCCACAGCAGATTCCAAAAGCTGCACCTGCCAGTGAAAGCTTAGAATCGTTGACACAAATTGAACTCCTTCACGAGTCAACGCAAAACGGATTCCTTCCTTCCAGTGAGATGAGCTTGAATCATTCAGCAGGGAGCATTAGCATGGAATATGAAGTACAAGATGCAGAGCATAAGTCATTAGAAGAAGATGGAACTATAATAACGCTATGAAATTACATTGTGTACTTTGTATTAAGGATGCCATATATGTTTTAATTTGGCTTACTGTGTAATACATATTGTACCTCTTCATCTACTGAGCACTGCAGTTAGATTAAAAGGAGGGAAAAAAGTAAATACAAGAAGTTCAAAAATATGTAAACCGACTAACTTCAGTTAGTTCTGCACTTCAATGTAAATACTTCACAGAGATGGAAGATATTGATAAATGACTGAAACTGGATGAAGAAAATTAAATTGAAAATGAAGGATAGCCAAGAGATGGCTGTGAGCTTTCTTTTAATGGTACTTGACTTTTTTAAAATGCAGAATACTACTGGTTTTATAGAAGTAAATTTCTATTATTGTGTGAGGTTGACTATCTAATGTACTGTGGTTTCATGTTCATCTCAAGTGCTGCTTATGTGCGATTGAGCTGTTATAACCACTTCATTCCTGTTCTGGGCTGGTGTTTAACTGGTAGAGCTGTTTGTGTGGCTCTGGGTGAGGAAACTGAAAAATAAGCAGGAGGTGGGGTGGGAAGGGATGTTCTTGGTTGGTCTAGTTGAGCAACAGGGATAGTGGGTTGATAGCGGTCAGCAGCAGGACAGCAGTCAGGGTTTGAAGGTGAGGCCTTCTCAAGTTGACTGTTCCTTTGTAAGTGAATGTGCAACCACAGGCTCATTAGTCACACACCTTTACTGTTTTAATGGCCAGGCAAGCTTACTTTTAATGACTATAATTTTGAAATTCAAATGTGAAAGCCTTACCATTTAGGTATCAAAGACCTGTTCTCATTTTTAGTTTGCCATGCTTAAGGATATAATTTGAATTAGTTGCTAATCCCAGTAAATTTCAAATAAATCAATTGTAAAAATGCTATGGAAACAAAATAACAATCTAAGGTAAAATTGCAGTCCTAGTAGAAGCTGTAAAGTTTTAAATCCGAATGAGGCTTTAATGGAACTTGTTTGAGCCATGTGACGTTAAACTATTCATTATAATGAACTAAACTGTAAATGCTGATCTTTGTGTACCACTGGTTGTTTTGAATACTACAAAGTTGCTATATGTAAAACAAAATACTGATGACAAGTCCTGATACTGCAAGTGTACAAGTATGCCTGTAGTTAGCTGCAAACTTATTAGGAGAATTGCAGGGAGAGACTTCTAGCTTTTTTTCCCCGCCTTTCCCCTTTTGTTATCTCCTGCTTTACGGCTTTGGCCCTCCGTTCTCAGCCTGACCCTTCTCTGGAAATGTTAGTTGTGGCAGGAAAATGAGGTGGGGACTAACAGGGAAAAGGGTGGATGGAGCTTCTCACTGGGGATCCATCAGTCTCTGTCAACCTCTAAGAAAGAAAAAGGTTGCTACCAGTTCTGTACTGTGGGACTCTGCTGACCAGAGACAGCATCAAATTCTTGGAAGCATGTTCTACCCTGTTGGGAGACGGGTGGGAAAGGAAACTACTCAACTTCTTTTCCCTCAGTCTATCTTGAGGAAACTTCTACCTCTGTAAGCTTAATGTTAAGGCACCTGTAAAAGTCTTTATAGGATATCAGAGGCTAAAACTATTTGTTTAATACTTTTATAGTGATGTAAACAAAATTGCTTCAGAAATCACATCTTTTTAATTTTACTAAATGTAAAATTTAAATTCTTATCTCATGAGTATAACATTTATGGGCATATGCTCCCATGAGCATATTATTTTCATTCATATCTCAAGCCTTCAGTACCATGGGAGTTCAAGTATCTTGAATGGCAAGAAAGGCTGTATTCATGTCCTTTTTTATTTACGGGCAGTTGGCATAACAGACAATGGCACTTTGCAAATACAGGTTAGAGTTCTGCTGCTCTGGATTTATTTATGGTTTCTTCAATATGCGTATGGAGAGGCCCTGAAATCTTTCCAACATGAGCAAGACTTTTGAAGTGTTCTACTGATTTTGCTAATAATTATTAAAAATTAACTACATCCACTTAGTATGAAATGAGGAAAAGAAATGTTCATTCTGCAACACGTAGATTTTAAATAGACATGTTTTCTCTCAGTGCTGCTCTATACTTCCTTTATTTAAGGAAGATTGTTTACTTGATAATGTCTTTTTTTTTTTTTTCCTTTATCAAAAGACTTCCCTTCCTGTATGAAATCATCAGTGGAGGGTGACTCATTTATTATGCTAGTTTGCACTTCTGTGCCTTTTGTTTACTTGAATGTATTGTGAATAATCAAATGAATAAAGGCACTTGGATGAGAAGAGAGACGAGGTCCACAGACACAGAAAATGAACTGGTAGTGCGCTTAATACAGTGGAATGTGCAAATACATTATGGGTCTAATGTGGTACATTGGTATTTTGCAGCCTTGCTCATAGCTTTGAGCTAGTAACTCACACGGGAGGGTTGAGTCTGAGAATGCTGGTGTTGCAAGGTAACGTATTGCTTAGGTACCCCCAAGGTTAGTGCTGCCAAACTTGTGTTACCTACTCTGTGCTTGCGACAGCTGCATGACTAGTTTGACTATTTATGCCAGTATTAAGGACTTGCAGAAATTTAACTAGGGTCCTACTCTAAATTGCATGAGAATACATCTCTTGGGACTTTTCCTGCAAAGTGATTAATCCAAATGTGAGACAATAATCTTTCTAGCACATCGTGTTTTTGCAGAAATTTGCTAACATAGCGAAACTAAACGTTTGGGACTTGATTAAAAATTAATAAATCTAAAAATGGATTAAAAATTAATAAATCCAAAAATGGATTTTTAACATGTGTATTTACAGTTACAGTGACAGACTGCACAGCATGTATTTGCTTAATGCTGCAGTTACCGAAATATTTCTAAAGTTCTTCCATATCTTACTAATGCATACACTGTTAATTACAAAATATTTTTAAATTGTTACTTCAGGATGATCAACAGTTGATTATGAGTGGCTAAACTTAATTTTATATATAAATGGTACTGGGGTTCAGTATAAGGTTTTTTAAAATCTGCTGATGTTGTTAGCCTTTCATTCACTACCTCCTAAATTTTTAACATCTTTGCAGTTTTCTCCTTGGAAGAAAATACTTAAAGGCTTGACTGTTTTATATAGATTTTATCTTTAGCTAAAAAAAAAAAAAAAAGAAGAAAAAATCCCAAAGTGATAGTGAGGATGCTATGCATGATTGACGATATTACGCTGCTATTAATGTAACCTTTGTGTATTATATATTCTGTATGTGTAAATTGCATTTTCAGTCCAGATTTAATAAATTAATTTATAAATATCCAAATTATTTCAAAATGGAATGGAAAGCTAAAATTCCTTTGACTAGTGTTAAATGTTGTGTACATGCACAGTGGGGGGACAAGTCATTCCTTACTCTTGACTGGGAGATATAAATGCACCTTAATAGAAAAAAAAGAACAAATTCTTACTAGAATTAAGATGCATTTACTTTGAAGTTCTGTTATGATACTGGATAAGTCAAGCCTAACTGTGAATCATATGTTTTTTCCACAACTGAATTAAATTTAGGACAATGTTCTCACAAGCTGTCTTTAACATATGTGTATTTTTGTGAATATTATGTATTTTCTAATTAAATTTTACTTGCAATGTGATTTTTACATGAATGAACTTGTTTAAAATGTCAAATATCAGTATTTTTCTTACAACTTTAATGTATAATGTACATTGGAATCTCACTGAATGAAGATTGATTTTACAAAATCAAGCTAGCTGTAGTTGTATATTAGTCTTATATTTTTACAGACTGGAATAATAAATGGATATAGAAATGAAATTGTTTTTTCTCAATTACTTTGTCAGGTAAGTTAAAAGGAGGAAGAGTGTATGCTGTTATTCTCAAGTGTGAAAGTGGGTGGGCTTTGGGTTTTTTGTCTTGGGCAGCAAGCGCGCTGGGTTTTCCTACCAGTCTCAAATGTTTGCTTCCTCTGGGGCAAACCTCTGTGCGTGGGAAGTATGAAAAGGTTCAAAATGTTTGTCCTGGGGTCCTGTTGACTAACCTGCAATGTGCTTATTCCTACAGTAGCTGCAAATAACGAATCTTGCGTTGTATCACTTGCCTGAGGACTGCTGGTAGTACAGTTTAGGTCATGAGGCCTGGGAGATGGTCCCTTATTCTCTGTCACCTTTGTCACATGCTGCTGGTGATGTGGAGGTTTTCACTGTAAGTATTTGGTGAAACTGTCTGCATTAAAGTTTTAACTTGAACCCGTTCCACTTGCAAATGTTTTTCCCATATGTAATGCCTTGGCAGCCCTTGTAAGCATTTACCTGGTGACAGAAGGCTTGAGGGTTTTTTAGCTCTTTGTGTAGGGCTTTTGTGACTGCTGGTCTCAGGGCCAGTCCTCATGACTTCTGTTCTGTACCTTCTTTCATATATGCGTGACTAGTTTCATTTGTATGGTTCAGTGCTTTTCATACTTGCCTGTGTAGCTGTGGGAAGGTGAGAAAAAGGCTGAGAGCAGCACTACAGTGTCTTAATGTCAGTAGCTGGAATGTCTTGTAGCTGGAAGAAATTTCTATATTTTGCAGAGAACCTGATGGCTCACCACTTTCCTCAAGGAATGCTGAAATTGCTGTGATATTCTTGAAATGATATGAGCTTTAAAAATTCATCCTGCCTGTATTAAACTTCTGGTATAGTATATTTCTAACTTCAGAATTTCTATCCAAATGCATAAAGCTCTCTCAGTAACTTGGAAATCTTACCCGGTTTCACTCAAAGTGTTCTAGCATGTCAGTTGCTGCATGTCAGATACAGCATGTCATGCTGTATTGCAGCTGAAACTTTTAAAGTACTGAATATTTTGAATAAACTAGATATGAAAAAATGAGGAGCAAAATCTGAAGGGTTGCAGGCAGACTGCAAGATTAGAAAATAACATGGCAAACAGTTCCGTATAGGGAGAAAAATAGGGGGGAAAAAGTCCATCTTAACTTTGCCCATGTAATGACAAATGCCAAGAAGACTTTAGGAAGGGAATGAAGGACAAAACTGTCAACTTAATGTTACTGTATAAAACTTTGGTTCAGCAATACTTTTAATAGTGGGGGGTTTTCAATTGCTTGATTGGATGTTTTCAGTGTGACAACACTGAGGTCTGCTCAGTGTATTGCTAAAGCAATAAAGCTGTGCGTAAAAAGTCTTGCATGAGGAAATTAAATATCAACACACAGATTTGAAAAAGTGCAATGGAATATCATTTCCACTTACCAGCTTTGAGTCATAGTGAATTTTATCTCCCTAACAAGTCCTTTTTAATGAGGTCAAAAATTTATTGAATCCAGAGGACACTATTTCGTGTAAGGTATACTTCCACAGAATTACCCTGGTGTTGACCTGAACTCTGCAAATGCATCTCCTCCGGTGTCCCTTGGCTTGGGACTGGCTCTGAGGGTGGGTGTACTGTCCCTGAGCGAGAAGGGCTCTCCTAGCTGGAGTACGGGCTATTTTCCTGCACTGTTAGTATCCATTAGTGTCACTGTGCCTAAGAGAATTTCTCCGGAGTAACACCCACTAAGAGCCAAGGGGGTGGGTTATTGCAGGAGCAAAGACTAAGGAAGGTATGTTCAGGAATGCATGTATCTTTGGATAAAGTAGGCCTGAATGGGGTGCCTCAAGTAGGACAGGAACTCAGAGAGACTAATGCTATATTGGCCTGGGCTGAATGTGCGGTGGAGGCACAGGACAGAAGCTAATCTGAGACAATTTATGAGAATGAGACTAAAACACATACTCAAGCAAGTCAGCAGCACTATTTCTGCAATTTACTGTAATCCCTACTGGTAATTTACCTAAACTAAGAAACTAACTGTAAAGGGAGACTGTAACTTTCCTGCTGCTGCCTCCTTGAGGAAGGAATGCCAACTATTCAATACCATACAATAACACTTCAGTCCTTTAAATGCCAACCGTACTTTCATCAAGGTGATGAGCACTTAGCAACGTGTTAGAACTTCAGTTATGTTATGAAATTGAAAAGTCACATATGGTTGCAGATAAAAAGACTTTCTGGGATTTTTCATAAGTAATCAATTGAAAAATCCTCTCCTTGGTGTAGCAGGGAAAAGATTTAGACTAGTGCTAAATACCTCTGTGAAGCTTTTTTGTTATCTTAAAACCATCTGTGACATTCTAGTTTCAGACTTGCCTGAATTACTTGTGATGCTCCTTGCAATACAAGTATCAATATTCAGACAGGATTACGTAGTAGTTGCATGTGGTAATGCTAGAGAGGAATAATCAGCTTCAAGGTAGCTTCAGAAATGGTTTCCAATACTAGCATGAGCAAAAATGTGCTGGACGGTAACAGTATTGTTCTTGGATGCTGTAGAAGTATGCAAGAAATGGTACAGCTGGTTCTTGGAGAGGCGAGATTGTAGCCAAAATTTAAGACTTTGGACTCCTTGTGCAGCTGATGGATCATTTGTGTACTTTCCCTCTCAAACAGGAGACAAACTTGTCTCCAATGACTTAACTTAGTGTGCTTGATTTGAAAAGTGCTTTAGAAATATGAAGCACAAGGTGATTTTAAGAAGCGTGGTGCTATTTAACCAGCATTTCTTACTACAGCAATTGAGAAGCATTGCTAATAAGATAAAATTTCCTGTCCTTCCAACTTAAATTCTGTTCTACTTGAACTACCATTTTTACTGCCTGATAGTATAAGGAAATACCTCGGAATTCTTCAGCATGAAAGACTTCTGTCTGGTACTGTGATGTTACTTACACTTAAGAAAGTATATAAGAACATATCTATTGCCCCCACGTTTGCTTTCCACAGGAGAGTGTGGTTCTGCTCTGTGGTGCAATAACTTCTTCAGAAAGTTTTCTTTTGAGCACCTGGTTACTGATACAGCTGGGTTTTTGGTTCGGTTTTTTTTTGTAGTCACAGATGCATTGGCAATGCTCAGAGACAAGGAATGCAGTTTGAGGGACAGACAAGAACAGCAGATGATGTGAAAGGAGCTGGAGAAGGTAATGACATCAACCGGTGCTGTGCAGAGCTTCGTGCCTGTATAAAAAACATTTTATTGGTGTGGTTACAACAAAGCTGATGTGTATCAGAATCTGACCTATCTAAATCAGTTCTGAAAAGAAGTAGCCTAGTTATTCACAGCTGTAAGACAAAATGGAGATAAAAGTAAAAAGTTGGAAGCAAATAGGAGAGATACTAACAGAGGAGGTAAAAGTCCCATCATATTGTAGAAAGGAATAGTTAATAAACTGTCAGCTATTGCAATTATGTTAAGCTGTATAAGCTGGTCAAGTAAAAGATCCTATCTCTACCTGCAAGCCCTACCTCTCTTTAGACCCTCAGAGCTGTAACAATAACCTCTAGGCATGACAAGGGTATTCCTGTTGTGAGGAATACTTCCTGTTGAGTTCCTACAAGGCCTTTCCTTTTTATTTTTTTCTCTTGCTGCTTTGCTATTTTGGATATTGTAGGCTTGAGGGTGGGGAAGTTGGGCTCTTGTCTTTCTGTTGGGGGTGCAAATGATTTGGGATTCTTAAAACACTCAGGAGAAAGCACTGAATATAGAAACATAGATTTTTCTGACTTTCTGAATGCTACAGAAGGTTACATAAAACTCTTGGACTTGTAATTCAGAAATTGTAAATCCTAATAGCTTAAATCTTCTAATTACCTTGTTATTAAGTCTGCCTTTCATATTTTTTCTATCCTATGCTCAAAAAGGAGAAAAGTAAATATTTTGCAAACTCAAGAATAAATGAGCTAATGCTTAATGCAAAAAAAAACAAACCCAACCTGCTTGCAAAAGACAATTTGGGTGTTTTATTAAATATTGAAATACTAACTACCTGAAGTATTTCTGAAATAGAGTTAATAGTAACTGGATCTGTATAATGTGGAAAAATTTTCTAGGTTGTTTTTTTTTTTTTAATCAGCCTGCAAAGTTAATATAGAAAAATGGAGAAATTTAAAGTGGTTTTCCTGATAAACTGTTAGGATAGTGAGGATAGAAGGGTTATCCCAACCTTGCAGCTGAGGGGTTGTGAAGCCATTGGTCATAGGAACAGAAATACAATGCATGATCTGTTCTTAGCACGGCTCTCTCTTGAGAGGTTTCATCTACAGTAAATAATTGATGCCAGTGCTAAAGCTCATATGGATGGCATAGTCTGTATGAAACAATCGGGAGGAATCTAAGCTTGTGTTATACTTTTCCAGCACCTAAAGTACTTCCCCTGGCTGCTTGTGTTTCTTCTAAACATAACTTTTTCATGCTCTTCCTTCCATGACAGATAACTTGGTTTTGTAACAGTTATATACTGTGATATACAACAAATTAAGAATACTTCATTCTGATCTGTTAAAGCTTCCCAAATCCACATCTCGCTGAAATTTTATCCAGTGCATCTTTCCCTAATAGAAACACTTCTTTCAAAGATACAGAATACAAACTCTTGGGGTCTGCAGCATAAATGGTACCTGAGTGGCTGAGCAGAACAGTTCACTCTGCAAATACACAGCAAGGCGGCTGCCCAGCCCCAGAGAGCCTCAACTGAAATGAGAAATAAAGGGCCCAGAGGTGCAATGTGTTTCTCCTGTATGTGGTGCTGGTCGGTGGAAGATCAGGTTTTGCAAACACCTTACAATTTTTTAGATAAGAGGTTTATAGTCACCACAAGTGTAGCAGAAAAGGCTCTGTCTGGTGCTACTGTCAGGGTGACAGACTACATTCAGCTTGCTCTGACTGTCCCTACTCTTGAGACAAAGTTTGGGGAAACGCTGTAACCTATTAGCTCTTTATTCTGTTCCTTCAAGTACCTCTGCAAGCCTGGTTGCTTTGATCTTCTCACCAAACCACAGGCTATAAATTTGGCACTTTCTTATGAATGCTAAACTGAACTTAATTTTTTTTCCTGTTATTCAGCAATAATTTTGTCTTTCCTGAAGCCAGAAAAGCTTTAGATGACAGTGCAGGCCTGTTGTGGCCTTCTGCTCTGCAAGAACTCAAGAGTAGTTTTATATAGTATGAAATCCTAAAATTAGATAATGTCTCCAACTGATTAGTTAGAGATATTGCATGTTGCTTTACGTCCCTGGTACTACAGGGACCACTTGACCCACTTGATCCTAGTATGAGTCTTCAGTACAAGATGCGTGGGCCAAACTTCTTTGGAGGGCAGGCTGCTTCTGACCCCTTCCAACTGAGAATAACACTGTTATTGAGAAGAAACATGCTGCTATTGGGAAATCTTCCCCCTCTTCTGTCTACCAGCCCTTGACTGATCATTAATTATCAAGTAGGTTCTGTTTCCTACTTAGAGGAAAAACAATGGACAAGCTGAGAACAGATGGTTATTTTTGTCTCAACTCTTAACTGCTGTCTTCATCATCTGTCCTTTTCTAAACCATTGCTTTGGTTGAAGAATGTGTTTTAAAGGAGCCTAATGCAAGGAAGAGCAGTATCTCTTTAACTGCAGGCTTCCCCAGGGAGTCTTCCAGCTCCATCCTCAGGAAGGAGGACAGGGCTTTTTTGTGATTTAGGCACAGTGTCACAAATTTGGCTCTGCCTCATATAAAATTGAATGTCTCCAGCCTCAAGTCATTTAAATTCTCAACTTGCAAACAAGATAAAGAGAAATCCTGAGCACCTTAAAGTTGCATTTTAAGCAGCAGCCAAAAATAGACAATTGATCTAGTGCATCTGATCATTCAGTATCTGAGCTTCTGTCCTATAGACTGCAGTACAGGCAAAATAACAGCAAAATGGTAATAGAAAATTGCTATTTCAAGAGTGGTAAATGGAGGGGAAGGGAAGCTTTGTGCTGGTGGTGTGGCTTTGCTCGGCGCTAGTTTGAATCACTTTTTCGTCGGTGAGATGCCGTGACTTGTAAATGAGAGTAAGCCTGGGGCCCTTGTCTTTTTGAAGAGACCCTCACGGCTGGAGAAAGGGGTTGACGCCGCACAGGGACGCGGGTGACAGCCCCGCAGCCCGCTTCCGTGTCGCTAGGTGGCAGGCGGGGAGCGCGGAGGCGGCGCGGCCGCGGCGGGCCCGGGCGAGGGGAGGAGCGGCCGATGGGGGCGGAGCAGCGGCGGCTGCCATCGGTTCAGCCGGGGGGACCGACGGCGAGCTGCTGCCGAGGTGATGCTGCGACCGGAGGAGCCGCCGGAGCCCAGGGCAGGGGCGGCGGTGAGGAGAGTCGGGCTGGGCGCCTGGCCCCGCCGCCCGGGGAGGAGGTAGGCGCGGGAAGAGGGCGCCGAGTGGGCGCTGCCCCGGTCCGGGGGCGGTCCGTCAGTCGGGGAGTGAGGGGCGGGCTGTAACGGCCCGAGGGGACGGTTGAGGCGAGGGATGCCAGCGGGCTCCGGGTCGAACTCCCGCCGGGCCGGGGGGATCCCTGAGGAAAGGGGGCGGCTCAGCTCCCGGGCCAGGTACGGCCGCCGTCGGGGCGGTTGCTGAGACTGCCGGGGTCCGGTGGTGCATCGGCAGCCCTCGGGCTCTCCCTGCTCGGGAGCAGCGGGGGCTCCTTCGACTCGGCGGAGGTGTGTTGCGGCAGCTTCCCTCCTGCCCGGCAGCGACCGGTCCGATGCTCCCGAGGCTCCTCTCGGCTGTGGGGGACAGCGGGGTGTTTGCGTCCCCTCTGCGTGAGGAGGGCCAGGTCTTCGGGTCTCTCGTGTCCGGGATGCGGTGTTAGATAAAGTTGAGCTACTGCGGAGCTCCTGAGCAGCTGAGTAAGTGTTTTCGTGCCTTTTCCGCCCCCGTGTCCCCCCAGTTCAGGGTCGTGACTGCCACTCTGTTATTTGTCCTAGTGGAAACCAAGTCAGCTGATAGCGGTAAGGTCAGGCTCAGAGCAGTGGTGTGGGAGTGGGCGATCCCAGTCTGGACTAGTGGGAGGTGTCCCTGCCCACGGCGGGGAGGATTGGAACTAGATGATCTTTAAGGTCCTCTCCCAACCCAAACCATTCTGTGTTTAACTGGAATGATGCGTGGCTGGAGGATCTTAAGTGCATTTGGTTACTCGACTCCAGCTGTTTAGCTCAATCAGGATAGTGACAGTGGTGATTTTGCATATCACTGTCACCATCCCGGTAATGGACAGAGGACGCTTTAGATCCCTGAAGGCAGAGGGAGGTTTTGAAGTTGCACTTTGTAAGTAAAGACACTCCCCTACCCACCCCCCAAAAAAGAGAAGAAGATTACAAAACAGAAGTAGAGGGCACTTGGGAGCATCCCCCTTTCTGACCTGTACGTAGCTCCTACCTCACTTGGGCCTGGTGGGGATGTAAAGTGAATAACATTCTCTTTCAGAAGATTATTTAAATTTTTCTATTCTCAAGATAAAGACTGGTTTAGGATTGTCTTTTAAAACAGCTTTTCCTGACCCCCTTCCTTCATCTTGTCAGTAAAATGTTGATGTGACTTATTTTTGTCTCTAAGATCACACACACACAAAAAGGAACTCTTGTTCAGTTTACTATTCAGAGACATTTTTTTCCTATGCCTCTTCTTTGACATCATCACTCCATCAATTTTATCTCTCTATGTGTGGTTATCTATAATTTGCAATAAGTCAGACCACTTAAAGATACCAAGATTTGGATGCGTGTGTTTTATTTTTCTGTTCAGCATTCGGAAGGAGAATATAATGCTTAGTCTGTGATACCCACATAATCTTCATGTGGTTAAACCACTGACAGCTTCTGTCTTAGTTCTGGATTAAGATCTACTTTATTAGTCATATACATATCTACAGTCAGACAGAAACAAGTATTGTTAATGCTATCAACAATTACTAAACTGAATTTTCAAGCTTGATTAAGATGACGTAAAGTGAACCACTTCATGGAATGTTTCATTAGAGCAGTAGTTCACATCAGCTGGATTCTAGTGGTTTTATCAAGTGCCACTCAAACTGGTGTTAAATAAGAAATCAAGAAGACCTGCCAATTAATAAAACAACTTTCATGTATCGTCATGTGTGGCAGACTCTGTATTTTTGTGAGGAAGTGCCAAACGTCTCACTTCTTACAAGGAACACAGAAACAACTTGTGTTCTCTGATACTTGCAAGTCAATCTGTTGCCTTCAGGCATCTTCAGCTGAAATGAAACACTTGGTTTAGCACTGATCTCTCTTGATTTTTGCACATATTGGTAGCTTGCTCAAACCAGGGATATAGTTTAGGTATTTTTTTTCTCCTTGGGGATTAATCATAGCTTTTGTGGAATGTTCTAAGTGTCTCTTCATGTGGGCCTTGCCTCGCAAGCTCAGCTCTGTCATATACCACAGTGTTGTGGACATTGGAACGAGGGCTCTCAGTTCTTTTTCGCAAAGAGTTGCCTTAATTTTGCATTTTCAAAGTTTTGCAATTAGCAATAACAATTTCCTCTAACACATAACTCCTAATTTTCATTATGATTTTTAATTTTGTACAGCAGTTGTTGCATTCATCATTGTCGCAGTCTCATTTGCTAAATAAGATCTTCCAGTGGAAGATTTTGTAAAGTGAAAGCTTTCGAGCACATGCTGCATGATGCATTTCAATCCTTCCTGATTCAAAAGTATCTTGCAAATAGCCACAAAAGGCTTTAGTTTTACTATTGAAATACACTTGCCATTCTGCTCTTCTTGTTTCCCCTTATACACTGATTGTTTTCCCTTTGTAGGGTTGTGGTTTTTTCACTATTCTGAAGCTGGCATAGGACGACATCATACTGAAGAACCTGTCAATTTTCAGCAATATTGAAATGTTCCTGCTGGAGTCTGCAGCGTTATAAAAAGCTGTGTGGTTTTCTAGTCTGGCTAGTTTTAAAGTTTTCTATGTCTACCTCTTCATCTCACTTACACGCTAGGAGAGCACTTCAAATTTCAACAAAGGCAGCTCAACTTTTTGAATGAAAGCGGAAGGCTTTTTGGAAAACTTTGTAGAAGAGATTTAGTGCTGAATTTTCTTTTTTTGGTGTTCCGTAATGAAGTATGATAAGTTAAAACACTTTATTCATAGCTCACGGTCCTGAAGAGTTGATGATGTAAAATATTTGACCCAAATCTTTTCATCTAGGAGTGCATTTGGTATTAAAAAAAAAAAAAATACTTGGGGGAAAGCAGGTAAATTGTTATAAGTTTGAATGGGAGGATAATGCTGAGGCAAAGTGAAAGAAGAGGGGGAGAGTTAGAAAAGCTTAGCTTATCTCGGGCTTGGAGTAAAGAGGGAGGAGTTTGCTGTCAAGAAACAAAGACACTTAAGGGGAAGTACTGAGGAAGGTTACTGTGGGTACAGTATGTAGGACACAAAAGGAAGTCTGGAAGGAAAGCTAACCTCAAAGCTTTAGACTGCATATTTTCCTCCTAAATTACAAAATGAAGTTATGGTTTTAATTTTATTTTGTTTTCTTTCCATAAATTAACAGGAGAATCAACAGAGGATATATGGGAACATTAAAATGCCATCTGGAAGTGGTGCTGTTGTGCCTTTGGCTAAAGTTTCCTGATGAGTTAATATTCCTGTTGAAAGATCCAACATATCTCTTCCCATCACTACCTGTATTCCTTGTCAGTGCCAGCCTCACCACGGCTGCGTCCTGACCTGAAGATCAGAAGAACTGATCTGTGATAAAATGATATGGCAAAGAAATCAACGGTTAGTTTTCAACTCAGTACATTTTCCTGATTCAGTCCTAATGATAAATATACAGGGCGTTCTATAATCACCTGGAAGGAGCTTGTATGGTCTGTTTAGTAGGCAATTACAGATGATGTTGATGCAGTTTGCAACAGGCCCCTCTGAACCCTTTCTGAGGGTGTCTTAAATACATTGGGCTTTTAGAATGCTGTTTTTCTCTTTTGCAATTCATACAGAGCTGCAAAGTCTTTGCAGCTGAGTCCTTTTTAAATGCAGTATTTTAGCTTTTTTATGCCTAGTGTGCTTTTATAGTAGTGCGCCTTGAAGAAATTGCATTAAGTGGTTTGTTTGCATCTTTTTTTTTCCTTTTGTTTCTTTCTATTATTGTCTTCTGTTACATTTCAGGCTGTGTAGCACTTAAAAACGAACTGTGAATCTGTTTTGAAGTAACTAATTTTCAGTGGTGTCAATAAACTTTGCTTCTGTCCTCTAACACATACTAATCCAATGTTTGACTCCTACTCCTGCGTTAGTGGCTTCAGGCCCGTGAAGCTGACTGTGCACAGACATGCCAAGAAATGTCAGGAGTTTGATGGAATTGTTCTGTGGGCCATCTGATGCTTGCACTTTCCACTGAGACTGCTCTGGTGTAAAATACACAGAAGAGATAGCAATTATGGTTCTCTGCATTATGAAGACCAAGAAAACAGACTCTCAGACTCAGTGCTTGCAGGTTTTTCTCAAATTAAATGTATTACGATATGGTGATTTCACCAGGAACTCTTTCTTATTTGAAAATCATGTATTTTTCTATTGTGTAGCAGTGATCCTTCCAGAGTTAGCCTATGTGCAGTGGGGAGGAAGAGCGCTCTTTCTTTATGAGGAGAAATTAGGTATAAAAATTCTGTTCTCTTATTTAAGTATGCAAAGGAGCAGCAGAAGGAAAACAGCTTTTCCACACAGAAATCTTTACCTTGGATAGACAGGGAACAGATTGTTAAGGGATGGAAACTCAAGTTAGCACCACTGAAATCCATGCATTGATTTACAACATCTATAGATCCTTCCCCTTAAACCTGTAGAATATGTGTCTTGAGGTTTCTCCTGTCCAGATACAATAAAGAGGCGGTGAAACTTTTGAGGCTGGGATTTTAAAGCTTCAATTGGTGAAATTACAATGTGAATATAAGGTGATAGTTTATGCCACTATGAAGACTTCACACAGAGTTTGTGAGACTCAAGTATCTCAGGAAATAACCTTAATTGGCTGACAGGTGTGGTCACAAAGCCGATGATGATGCCAGCTGCTATCAATTTCTGAGATGATACCAGTCTTAACTCACCGTGGCTCTAACATAGTTGCAGAGCTTTCAGGCCAAGTTGGGTTGCATTCTTCCAACTCAGAACATGGCCTGAGTTGATATCTGCATTCTGCTGAAGAGCTATTTATCCTCAGATCACATTATGTCCTAAACAAGAACATATGTGTTTGCTTTTGTGGAAACAGACACTATTTCTTCTGTGTGTTTAAGAACTTTTTTTTGTTGTTGTTCTTCTTTTCCTCTTTGTGATACCATAATTTGTCCTTTCTAGTCTTTGAATCCACTGGAAGTGGTTAGGAGTTGAGTTGAGTTCTTCCCCAGCTGGCGTGATTGCAGACCTGGAGAAGTACACTCACTTGATGTGGTGGGTTTGGTCTCCTGGGTTCATGTGGTTGGTCCCTGGATGACTTGTACCAGCCTTTTCATGGCACCCTTTCTAGAGTGAAGTGTGTATTTTGTTGCTCCACTAATAATTAGTGTTTCTTTGTTGTTCCACCACTCTGCTTCTCTGGCAAAACGCTTTTGCCTTCCCTGTTGCCATCTTCAGCATTGCTGCATCAGCTACCTCCAGGAGTACCTCCATACCTGCAAACTGTTCCCTCAGATCTGTTCTGTTGCAGGAGTTGGCTGCAAATAGGTCTCTAGAGGCCTAACACCACCTCGTTTCAGCTGAAAAGTTCACCCGGGCTCTGCAGAGAATGTTTGCTCCATTTACAGGGTTTATCAAGTGAAAGAGGAGTTGCACAGCAATGATGCATCTTCATTCCATGTGAAGCACAACCCTTGGGGTGAACTTAGGTGTGTGCTGCTGCTCCTAACGTTTGCTTCAGTCTTAATCAAGAGTCTAGATTTTTCCCTTCTACTCCTTGCTCACAAAGGGCATTTGTCATCTTACCTATTACTCTTCTCCCAGCACCCTTTCACCTGTTTAATGTCTTTACATGATCACAACTCCCTTTGCCAGGTTGTTTCAGAGAAGAGTGATTGTACTTGTTTTGGAAGGTCCTTGGCCGCTATTAAGCATGGCATAAAAAAACCCTGGGCTTAGCCTGACTGTTGGATTTGATAACTACAATTAGAATTTCAGAGGTGACTCAGGTTTCCTTAATTTTATTGCTGGGTGAAAGGTTAATAAACTTTATTTAGGTATGAGATCATTCCTTACTGCTCAGACAAAAAATGATAGAGGTCTTCTAAGGTAACCCTTGCTCTTGTTCTGCTTTTACAATGAACATTTTTTCACATTTTTCACAACATGCTTTTCACATTTATATGAAACAGACCCAACAACAGGACAACTTTCCTTTGCTTTTGCTTTATTTAAAAGAAATAAAATGTTTTTGTCAGGTTAATTATTTGAATTTTGGAGAATATGAGATATGATTAGGACAGGAGAATACATTGAGTGTTTTAAAAAAAAAAAAAAATTACAGCACAAATGCAGGGTTTGGGGTGGCCTTTTAATTTTGCTAATTTCCATCTTCTGTATTTGAACTCTGATTATTTAATTTGTTTTTAAAAAACTGTTTGGAATAGAGGGTTTGTTCTCCTTGCCGTTGCAATTCTTCACTGGCATTTTGTGAAAAGGAGTCTTCCATTCTAAATTTCAGTTAATAGAGTAACTCTGTCACCTCTTATCCCCCATGAAGCTGGGGGGATCTGTGGCTCTTGGTTCCAGGCAGATGCTCTTGTAGCTGTTGAGTTTTCATTGAGTGTTCTCAATGCAGGCTCCTTCCTGAAATGGGAAAACTACTTCAGCAGCTGCCAAGAACCCAAGAACTGCCCCTCTGAGCTTGCTTTTTTTTTTTTTTTTTCTTTTTTTTTAATGGTATTTGTTAATGGGTTGGGTGTTGGTGGAGTTTAACTGTTTTTCTGTCTGTGCAACAACATGAGCTGTAACTTCAAATGGGTGTCTGTAAATCCTGCTTTGTTGGTGACACCCAAGCGCAAGTGTTAGAATAAAATTTTCCACTTGAAAATTCAAGTGAGAAGCTCGGGGAGAAACTTGCTGAAACGTGCATTTCTGTTACAGGTTTAGAAGCCCACGGGCAGGAATCTCCTTACGAGATCTGGGGCGGTGGGATCCGTGTGGAGGCCGATGTTGGGGAAGGCCCTTCACGGCTGTGGGGCACCTCCTGGCGCGGGGGTGACGCGGGCCTCCCAGAGCTGATCAATGTTTCTCACTGTAATCACCGGGGGNTGTTCCGCCTTGAACCCCCGGGGGGGGGGGCAGCCCAAGCCTGTCTTCCGTGACTGTTTTTTCTACCCTCCCCGCCCCAAGTGACAGTTGCTGGAGGGGTGGCGGGAGGAGCCCCGCGGGACAGCGGCCGCGCTGCGGACCCCGGTGGCGTGAATGAGGTGAGGGGCAGCGCGCGCCGGCGGAGGCCATCTTAGCGGCGCGGGGGAGGGCGGTGGCGCTGCGCGCGCAGCGGGGCGCCGCGCCCGCCAGGGGGCGCGAGGGCGCGCGCGGGGCGGGAGGGAGCCCCTCGTCCCCTCAGCGTCGCCAGAGCTTCCTTCTGCCCTTCCCTCCCTGTCAGACTGCGACGTGCTCTCCCAGCTCCCTCGGCGACGAGACACCGGAGGTGGATTTCAACGGTGAATTGTCGAATAATCAAATAATCCGTGTTTCCCTTGGCCCTTCCCGTAGCTGTGGTATGAAACTCCCAAAGACCCTTCCGGCGCTGGGTCGCTTTGAGACAGCGGCACCAAGGGTGGCTGATGTGCCTTACGGTGACATTCACGCCCACCGGCTTCGAATTGGGGCTGGCGGTGCTGGATGCCACCAGATGCCACCGTCTAGTTGTGTCTGCCCAGGGGCAGCAGTCAGAACACGGACAGAAGTTGATGCAAGTGGAATAACCAAGTGGGGAGTACTAATTAACTGTTAATTAACAGTGGGGATTGACTTGTGCAACGTTCATAACACACCAATTGGCCTTGGCCATTGTCAGTGCCTAATTGGGATAAGCGGTGTAGCGCCGGAGGTGTGTGTCACTGTTCAGCTTACCCCTAGCTGGCTGCGGGGAGGGGTTGCTGCCTGAAGGCTGTGTGGATTATGGTGCTCATGCAAAAATAATGAACGTGGGGTTTTACAGCCAACTTTTCTTCCTTAGGCTACAAAAAAAAAAAAGGCATATAAAATTAGGTGGAGGAACTGGTACTGCCTTTTAACGCTGCACAAGCATTCCATAGAACACCAGTTCAGATAGCGTGGACCAAGTTTACCTCGAGTGACTTCCTCTTGTAATCACCACTGCACAGACCGTCTCCCCGTTAGCACTTTCCACGACAGTTTTCTTCTGTCTTCAGGCATCTGGTATGATGCACGTGTCATTGGCAAATACAATGGTTGCTAATTGTATTGAGTGAACTTCTAATGGCAAGAAGCCACCAGCCAACATCTCCTCAGGGACTTGTTGCCTATGAACGGTTTTGTTGAATGATTCTTAGGAACTGCATAGACACGTGGAGAGGGACAGGATAAAGTGAAGCAGATAAGAAAATTATCCAGCCAATGTTCCTTAGGCAGTTGAAAATTAATTTTCTGGCTTTACAGCAAACAAAAGACATTGGTGGGCTGGCCTTTCTGCACGTTGTCTTCTGTTCACAGAAAGAATGCCAGTGTTGCCTCCTAAGTCTTTCTGCTTTTCTGTCCATGTGTCCCAATGTTGTTTGGAGAAATGTTGTGCTTGCTCTCATAAGTCACGGGTGACCCATGTAATCTGGTGCGGTCAGCAAGAACCTACTGAAAACTGAAATTGACGTGTTTGACACAGTTTATGCAAAGTATGGTCAGCTAACTGATAATTATTATTATTATTTGGTTATGAGACAGAACTTTCTTGCACCCTGGATGTGTGTTCTGCTCAAGAAAAGCAAGGCCACCATCCTTGTTCTAGGCAAATCAGAGATATAGCCAGTTGTCAATCCTTTTTTTTTTGGATTGACTTCTGTCAGAGGTGTCTGGTTTTGTCATTGGTGTGTCTTGCTTATGGAAGGGAGACATCATTGTTTCCAGGAGGAAGTGACATAGAGTGGAAAGAAACAAAAGCCTGGTTTGTCAAAGTCTCACATGGTTAGTAGGGGACTGAAGAGGAGAAATGGTGAGAATGGTTCGGTATTAGTGGCCATTTAAGCAATTCTTTTTCCATTCAGCTTTTGACAAAAATAGCTGTAAAGGAGCATAGGAGCCTCAGAAAATGCTGTCTATTTTTTGATACATCTTGGCTTACATTTGTCAGCTTTAGCTTCTCTAGCACAGCACATTTAGTCTGTGCAAAATGTAGAATACAAGAGATTGGTTTCTTGGGCCAAAAAATCCTTTGAATTCATTCCTGAAAGGTGGTGATTGCTTTAGTGATACATCAGCTGCTCAAAGCAAGTGGTTTGAATCATTAGCTCTTCACTGATGTTGTATTCTGTCTGATTTACTATTAAGTTCATTCACTCAGTCCCTCTATTTGGGAGCTTATGCTAAGATTTTGTGTGTACCTTACGCTTGTTCCCATCCATCAGGCGTGCACCGTACATTCTTGGCTCCAATATAGGGAAAGATGGTTGGTTTGTTCAGAGTGATCCAGTGAGCTCTCAAACCTGCTGGGAGAACTCTTCTCTTGCCAACCTTTTCTACAAAACCCACTAAACTATTTTCAGTATGCTGTTTTTGGATTGCCCCTGAAAACATTTCTCCACAACCTGCGGGCTGTGAGTAATTCCCTCGTATGCAGATTATTGACCTTATCTGGGAAGATCAAAGCACTGCAGTCAGCGTGCTGAGCTGTGCCTTTCTATCCGCTACCCACAATGTAAGGTTCCTTTCAGCAGCGCATCAAGTGGTATCTGGGTATCTGGTAAATGTAATGTAGTATTTGAACTGATTCCAGACTCTGTGCCTAGCAGTAATTTGGCCTTTTGTCTATGCCAACAAAGGCCAGGGGAATAGTGCTTATTTCAACCCGGCATTCAGTAAAGTATTTACATAGGGGAATTTGGCTTTTCTCCTTTGAGTGTGCCGTTGCTTTTCACTTACAAGTACTCTTGATGCATACATTTAAATATTGGAATGAGGAAAAACCTAGATCTTCAGTGCTAGGAAGACTAGACACCATTTCCACTGTCATTCAGTTGTATCTGGCTAGGCACAGCATGGCACAGCACCTGTACAGCAGGTAAGTTACTGTGACAATGTAAATACAGCCCAGTGTGCCTCACACTCACCATGGGAGGAGCATTTTGTGATGAAAATACTGCACTAGAAGAATTTTAGTGCCAGTTATTTAATTTTTTTTGTGATATCTTTCTTAGGGCACTGACTTCAACAAAGTAAATTAACATATTTTTAAGCAGCTTCAGAGCATCTCAAGTATAATTATCAAATTGTGATTTTTAACTGAGCTGTGATTTGAACCAGTGACGCAAAAGCAAAAAAGAATTCATTGTGATAATGTCTTGTGTATGCCATTCTCATATTGTTTCCATGGACCATTGTCGTTCACCTTTTTAGATACAATTCTTTGTGTTTCTTGTACGCCTGAAAGCACAATTGAAAATGATAGCTATTCAGAGATGCACAGCTGGTTTAGTTATATGTAGAAATTTGCTACTTCCATTTCTTTAGTTCCTAATCCTTGCAGAGGCTAGACACAAGATCTCTGGTTATGTGTGATACTCCTCTTTTTCCTTTTTTTTTTCCTTTTTTTTTTTTTTTTAAATATATGTATTGATCCTCCAGCATAACCACCAGTTTATAAAACCACAGCTTAGTGGTTCTCAACCCACTGAACTTTCTTGCAGAACTTGTCCAAGGGAAATTCTGAGTTTATAAATCTTGACTAATTAGGATTCTGCAGACCAGCTTCTAGGTGCTTATCTTTGTCTCATGGGCTTTCAGTTTGGGAACCTCCTCCCTGAGGCTCTAGGTCTGGAACCTGGTTTTATCACTGGGGAAAAGAGAAGAAGAGGTTTTTTTACTTGGTTTACTGTGGCTGGGGTTTGCTAGCTTCTCAGGAACATACCAACCTCAGCTTTCCCTTTTCTCACCACTGAGCTGTTGGTTTGCAGTGATTAGTTTTACTCGTGATCCTTTTATGTTACTCTGTGTTAACATATGGGATCAAAGACTGAAAAAGAATGTAGAGAGATTCTTTCAAAAATGTCCCTGTGACAATGACAAATTGCACATATCTTTGACTTGTGGCTCCAGCTACTTTTTTTTTCCCCTAAAAAAATGGTAGTTCTTATAAAATACAAAATAACAGCAGTCTGCCATTGTTTAACTGGTACAGCTTGAACAGCAGTGTGTGCGAGGATCAAGTCTCGCTGCCCTACATGCAATGTGCCATTCCTGGTTTGTGTTTTAATTCATCATTCATACTCTGGTTGTGCTGTCTCCTAACTGGTGGTGTTGCTTTGCTGCCTCCTTGAGCTGAGTCTTGCTGACTTGAATTGTTAGAAGACAAAGCTGAATCAAATTTTCCTTCCTTACCTCCTCCTTCAATTAGTGTAGCAGAACCTACTGAGGGGAACACAGCTTTCTTCCCATGGGCTGCTGTGCTCTGGTGCTTGTGCTGAGCACTCTGCTAAGTCTTCATAAGATAAAGTAAAAGACATTGCACGAGGGGAAATAAATCTTGATTTATAATGTGGGGTTTCAGACCAGTCCTGCTTTCTGCGGCTCATGAGAGGCTGCTGTACCAAGAGAATTGTTTCCCTTTGTCATGTGCTGACTCCTCTTGAACTCCTCTGTCGCTGTGGTTCTGCAGACTGCTGCAGAGTGACTATTCTTGAATCATATTTGCATATCATTTCCTTTCATCACAGGCTGCTTGCTGGAAAATCAGCTCTCCTGTGTCTTGTCTTGGTTGTTTGCTTTTACTCTCAAAGAAAGGTGGTTTAGATTTCCTCCATGTCTGCCCTGACCTTGTTGTGTTGGTAGTTTCTGTACTGGGTCTGTACAATATCTCCCTCTCTCTGGCTATGTCCCAAACTGTGTTTATATTTACTGTAGTTATCTAGCATTTAGCCATAAGAGTGTGTTTCCCCCTAGTCCTTTCTGAGAGCAACATCAGCAAACAAGTTTGTTACCTTATCTTTGGAAAGTCCAGGCTCAAATTTTAGTCTGATGTTGTTTACCTGAGTATGAGTCTCACCTCAGACAGATCACTAGTCTGTTTTTCATGTGTGCTTTATGATAGAGAAGGTGATTTTTTGCCTAGCATTGACCCCAAAGAATTCAATAGAACAAATCTGGAATTCATCTGCTTCAGCTCCTTCATTAGGTATGCATTCTGTATTGTTATGTGACATTAGGAAATATAATCCTGGCTCCATTCACAGGGATCCTGCCTGAGTATCTGTGCTCACTTTCTACTGGAAATAAAACCATAGTGTAAATTTAAGAGTGTGTCTGTGTATGCAATCACGTCACTGCTGGAGGAGGTGTCTGTGTATATGTGTTTGGTGGATGTAGTGCGGAGACCAGTAATACAGGACATACCTGTATTATTATTTGTTTACAGTTGTAAGCTACTACTATTTTGATAAGTCTGTTTGATCTCCTATTACGGAACACTTAGAGCACCATAAAAGTCATTGATCTGCATGTACTCGTTCTGGTAATAAAAATACCATAAAACCTTATCATGAGTAATTTCATATATATATAGCTTTGTCTATACTCAGCTTTCAAAAATAAAACTTCTTAAAAAAAAGACAAATGAGTCATATGAACATCAGTAAAACATCTAAGTACCTGCAAGTGTTTACAAATGGTCCATGGATTACATGACTTTATAGCAGGCATTTATGCTTGATTTGAGATTCTGAATTAAATCCCAAAATGCCCAGAAAATTCGCTGCAGCATTAGCCCAATTCCAGCTTCTCACCATTCTAGCAGAAAGATCCTCATTCTTCCCCATGATATTGGAGGAAGAATACCTTCTAGCTCAGTCTCAATCTAAGATGAGGTTCAGGCTCTCATGAAGATATCAAAAACAAGCTTGGCTGTATTAGATATCAAAATCACAATAAAATCACAGCATGGTGGATGATATAAGGCAGTTTTAATTTTAAACCCATCATTACCCCCATATCTACAGTATTTCATAATAGAAAGTAGGTGGTCTCATGGGAGCGTGTGTAGAGATTTGGGGAGAGGCTTTTACGTTTTTGATGTGGGAGACTTGTCATCTACTATTGCATTTTTTTATCTTGTGAATTACATGAGAATGTAAGTTATTTTCCTAATCTGTACTTTATACATACTGCAAAAGGGCTCTTGTGATAACATTTCTGAATAGGTGTTTTTTGAAATATTCATGTGAAAAAATAGTGAAGTGAAAAAAAAAGTGTATTGTTTATCTTCAAGATTCATATTCATATGAGATACTTTTTTTTTGATGCAGATCAGAAGTGATACATCAGAGATCCAGGATGAGATGATTCCACTCATTAAAGACAAGGCAGTGGAAATGAAGCACATCTACGCCAAAGTTGATAAGTTGGAGGTTTGTTCTTTTGCAATAGAAAATTTATATTCTTCTTTTTATGTGTTTTATAGATTAACTGTCCAGGTATTTTTATAGAGCACTCAGATCTTTATGCCTCTCTATTCCCTTTATTTGTTTTTAAATCAGTATGTTTACCTGTGGTTCAGCACATATAAGTGTTTATGGCTTCAGAACATTGCTGAATAATTTATTGTTGTGGATTCTACAGTTCCTAATGGTATATTAAAAATATTAGTTGTGGTTTTGATGTTTATAGTAATGCTAATAATGTTGGTTTGTTTTGTGATTCGAAGGAGTATGTCTGAAACCATTTATAACTTCAGAAATTCAAATCTTACATCTAGTGCTGGACATTGAGATGATCATCTCAGGTAGCAGTGGAGAGATCTGTGAGCTCCCATCTTCTGTTGTGTCTGGTTTGGTGTTTATTGCATCCTGGCTGAGGGAAGCCAGTGTGACTCACGAAGATGATGCCCTCACCATATTTAGTAAACTGTATGTTAAAATTTGTGTCAGCTTAGGGCAAGTTTGCCTCTGGGAGGAATACAGTGAAAACATGATAAATTGTGTAATGTTTAAAATCAGTTTTAACTGCCTCAAAGTGAAAGTAGCCAAGTGTTTGTGGCATTAGATCTGGATAGGCAGTGCTTAAGCTTCAGGCTCTACCCCTGAACAAAGTTATATCCTCTGGTAAGGTTGATTACTCTGGGAGGGACAGAATAATTGACTTACAAGTTTTCTTTGATGCAATTCATCTTTTGTAGTTCGTATTTTTGCACCTACATTTGATAAAAGATTTATCGAACCACTTCATATTTTATGAACTTACATTGCACCATGAGAAATTAGACAGGAAACTGAGGCAAGGCATTTTAGAACAAAAGCGGGAGTCAACTTAACTCATTTAGAACCTGTCTAATTTTCAGAAGTGAGTTACCCAATTCAAGAAATAGCCAGCGGGGTCTCAGCATATGTGACAATTTGGTCATACTTGAATGTAAAATTAAACTGTGATACTGAAATTGAAGTGAATCAGATTTCAAACCAACTGTTTCTCGAAATGTCTCACCCATTTAGGTCTTTTTCCATGTTCATAGGTGGTTGGGATTTTGGGAGTGAGTGTGTGTGTGTGGGGTTGTCTTTGAACAGGAAAATAAAACTAAAATGCTAAGCAGTTTCTTGTGCCAAAAGTATGGCAAGCACCAGGGCTCCTTATTACTTTTTTCTTCTCTAACACAGGGAGGGAAAAAAACCTCCAACCCTTCCTGACCCTATTCCCTTAGAACAACTGTAAGGACACAGTAATTTGGAATACAAAGAAAACACCAGTCTTTGCCAGGCTGCAGGTTGCCCCTGAATAACGCAGTGGAATGTTGTTGAGAGGCTTTTTTTGGTTATCAAGGAAAGATAATACCTTGATTGGCTAGGAATCGGTTTTTCTCCCAAACATGGCCATCTGTAATGGCAGTAATCTCAGAGCACAAGATTAAATTGGCAATATGAACAGTAGTTAATATTTTAATTAGAATTTTTAAATTTAAAGCTTAGTATCCATGGGGATTTTCAAGGGAGAAATCAACTTGTACTCCGAAGAGTAGAAAAGGGAGAGACTATTGTGTAATGGTTATAAAAGATGAGAATTTGCTGGGTTTAATTTTTGCTGTTGCCACTGGTACTTTCTGGGCAATCCATTTACCTCACCTTCCTCATCCCTAAAATGGGCAGTGCTCAGCTTATCAAAAAAACCCACAACCAACCAACCACCAAAACCAAACCTGGAGCTTCATCACTAGAGTATGAAAACTCTTTACAACTGTTCTGTATTTTCACAAATAAATACAGTGTTCTTTCTAGTTGGTTTTTCCTTATGGCTCAAATTTCAAATGGAACTGAACACATGGATGTTTTAGGTCAATAATTCCTGATCTTTATAAGCTAGAATCACCCGTGCTTATCTTTTCCTCTGCTGTCCCCTCCTTCCTACCATTTTGGCCACTTTCTCACTCCCAACAGGAGCCGCAGTGTCTTTGCATGTTCTGAAGAGCTTTTCACCTCACTGCTGAAAGGTTGCCAGACCTGTAGATACTATGCAAGTGCTTACATACTTTGTATACTGGAAAAGGAGCAAATGTCTGCCCTCAAGTAAGGAGAAAAATTACCCTTAGGTCATGACCATTGGTTCTTCTCATGGCTGCATATGTCTGTAGTCAACTTCTGAGTATGTGCCCCTTGTATATTTATATTAGCAATAATGCCCTCTGAAATCTTGCTAAGGTTTTTCTTTGACCCAGCACAGGTGCTTTTAATTTTCATTAGGTGTTTTTCCTCTCTCCATAGGTATTTGTTAAAATCGTTGCTGTCATCTTTCCTTCCTAGAAGACCAAATGCTTGAAGCAGAGAAGAGCCACACACCGTCCTCAATACAGTTTGCAAATTATTTCAGTGTGTAACTGTCTCATAATTTAATAATGTAAGTATTTTTAAAGCAGCTTCCAGCAGATGGGAAAGTGATATTAAATACCCTTGCTGTATCCAATGTGGCCTTATAGTATATTTAATTATTAATTTTAAGTGGTCTAAAATAACTAGGTACAGTGTGCTTCTGTAAAGGGAATTTATTTTCATTTTTTAAAACTTTCAGTAATTTAATTTTTTTAAGTGTTACTATTTAGGCATTGAATACTTCCAGCAGTAATCTTTGCATTTCAGTTTTCTACATATTGCTCCTATATGAAAGGATCTTCTCTATAGATGTATATGCAACTAGGGAGCTTGTTATACATCATCTTGCAGTGAAAGACATAAGCATAGATTTTTCTTTCTGTTTAGTCTTTGTTTTTATGTCAGTTATGTTGAAATTCCTTTATAGGGTCCAGGGATGAGCACTAGAGGGGGATGAGAACTCTTTCAGTGAGTTTTAGTGGTATTTGCTGATAGAAGAAGAATATGAGTCGGAGATAGTGAGATCTGGTGTGGGCTTGAGGAAGATGTACATACTCTTCATTCTTTCTGTCCCTGTTTTTTTCCAATAGTGTTTTCATACCACTTACCTTTACAGTCTGTTGTCCTTTTCTAAGTTCCCAGGTCGTTCTCTAAATCTGTCATTTCCCCAGCAATTCATCAAAGCCTCTAGTTGTACCCTTTTCTGAACTCATCCCTTCCATTTCTCCCTCTCCATCTCTGTGAATCTGCCGTGCTTTCAGTCCTAGCGTATCTCCCTCAGGATCCTTGTTCTAGTCCCAACTACCTCCTTGCTTTCTTTTGTCCCTTCCGTTTTTCCACTGTTATGTTTCCCTCCTCATTTCCTTCCATGCCAGTATGCTTAATACTGAGTAAGCAAAAATATGCAGGTATCAATGATCAAGTATGTACAGCTGAAGCACTCTGAGTTTTTTGTCTGGTGTCATAGCAACCTCTGGAAGCTTCAGTTGCAGGAAAAGTCCACTTCAGTTTCTGCAGATCCAGGACAAACCTTAAATGCTTAAAGAGGATAATGAATATTCATTATTAATATAGGTTAAGAGGAGAGATGGGGGGCAGGAGATGGTGTATACTGATTTAATTCAGCTATCAAACTCCAGTGAATCCTTGGAAAATCACAGTTTATATAGACTCACTAAAAAGTTGTGACTTGGCCAGGTTTGGTAATATTTTCAGAGGAATGGGAAAATATGTCCCTGATATGAGGACAGTTTACTGCCAATTCAAAATCTCTGCTGTGGCAGCCTATGAAGGCACTGGAGCTTTTCAGAAGAGCTAAACACCACATACTTTTCCATAATTTCATTATCTGAATTGGCTTGATTTTGTTCCCTAAAGCTTTCCAAACATGTTAAACCTGCAGCAGATACCCAGTCTGGAAAGTATATCAAGGCTGGAAGCTTTGCAAGGTTGGTCTGCCTATACAAATAGTGCTGTATAATTGGGACGCCAAGAAGAATGTGGAAAAGGCCAGACTATTTACTCAGAAGCTGGCTTCAGTTGGACTTGAAGACATTATAGGGTTTTCAAGGGTTTTTTTGCTTATAATTACAAAGAAAAAAAATTTAAATATTGTGTAACTGTGTATGCCTGCTTGCAAACATCTTGGAATGAGAGTATTAGTGAACAAAAGAGAAAAAAATTAAATAGGGAATACTGTAGCTTCCTACTGTACTGGTCTTATCTTTCCCCCATCCTTTCCCTTAAAAATAGTACTTCTAGACAGCTTGGTGAGAGAGGTAATGAGGATGAGCACAGAAAAAGAAAAGTTCTCTCACGGGAATTTCTAAACAAAGACTCAGCTTGAGGGAGGACAGGGCAGGACAGAGATTCGTGGAGTAATTCTGTATGTGGAGCAGGTGAATAGAGAATGATTATTCACTCCCATAATTCAAGAACAAGGATCATCCAATGAAATTATGAGCAGGCAGGTTCACAATACAAAAAGGGAGGTACTTTCTTGACACTATGTATTAATATACCATAGAATTTATGTCCTTAGGATGTTATATATCCCCAGAGCAATTAGACAAATTTGTGGAGAAAAAAATCCAGCAGCAGGTATTAAAAAAAAATCTGCCCTTCAGCCACAAATTCTTGAAGATTTGGAAGTAAGTTTGTATATTTGCCTTTTAAACCTTTCTCTAGGCAAGCCCTTCAGCTGGTCGCCACTTAAGTGTGATTATTTGGCTGCATGGACCTTTGAATGGTGCAGTGCAGCTACTTGGCTGTAACTTTTACACCATGGTTCTCACTGTAAAATGTGGCTTCGTTCTGCTCTGTGCTGGTACGGGATTATTCACTTGTAGTTGGAGTGCACAGGAAAGGATTGATGGTTTAAGGACATAAGTGGAGTTTGTATTTCTGCAGCAACTTTCCTTTTGGTGTGCCCAAGTTTCTGCATTCCCAATCAGGTTGTTTTTTTTCCAGTTGTCCATTGCTTTTCCCCTCTTAAGTAGGATATCGTTGCAGAGATGGCCTTTTGGCATCTTTTGCCATTTCAAAATTAGAACTGTCCTGACCATTTTTATAAGTGAGTTTAATTTGTTCTGAAATGAAACGATAGTATCCAACCTGTGTTTCTTGTCTCCCTAGTCTGAGCAGACTGGGCAAAAAAGATTGAGAGTTCCCCTCTCTCTGAGTAGAGTAGGTCCGCATATATGTATTTCAAGTGTTCTTTCCTCCTCTAAACATGCATGCTGTTTTAAATGTAAGGGAAATCTCATTCTCATTGTTTTGCAATTATGTTTCAAAGTGCAGCAAAATCCTGTAATGTTTGTCTTTTTCATTTTTGTCCTTGTTTTTTGTCTATTTGGAAAGTTGTTTGGTATATATACACAGTAACACTGGGAAAAGTGTCTAATCTGTGGAAGAAAAATGAGTAATTAGAATTCACTTTTTGTGTTGGGAATATCCAGAGGTGGTCTGAAAAGAAACAACCTTATACTAAATATAAATGACAAGTATGACTGGGTAAGTCATACAGGTTATAAGAATATAACACCTCCTGAGGGGAACAGAACAGAGGAAATAACTTTCTCTCGTGAAGTTTGTGGCTCTGTGGAAGAAAAGTGCTGCTTCTGTAAAGCTTGAACTGTGATTTCAAATCTTATATCCAAAGATGTTATCCGTGCCTTGGCTGAATGGGGTTCAGCAATCTTAGAGAAAGGACAGGAAATATATCTTAGAAAACTTGAGCATGTGGAGTTCAAAAGAAATGCAAGAAAACTGAATGTCACCAACTCTTTCTGTTTTGACATGCATCTTGTGATATCTGGCGTTTTCTTAAAACCAGAATATTTATTTCCATGTCATTGGCTGAGAATCTTGACAAATATTTATTTTTAGAATAATTTCTAATGCTTATATAGTTGCAAGGAAAGACTTACAAAATTATAGCCTCCAAAAATCACATGTCAGTGGTATCAAGAAAAAGGTGCATGTTTGTTAGAGTTCTTCAGAGGCTTTTTATTGTGTTTCTGCTAATATTTTAATCAGTAGAACAGCAGCTGCTTATCTGAGGTGGGGTTTGCTGTCTCGTCTGGGTTAAGGTGCTGGCTAATGGTTTTTGCTGCCACCTGGGGTAGGTTCTGACACAATGAACTGGGAAATTGATAACGGGATATGAAGCATTCTGTGTGTCACTTTATTACTTCATCTGAGCTCAGTAAGGAGCAAAAGTTATTGATGAGTTATACTGACTAAAGCATCTCGGAAAGAGACCTGGACTTAACTGTTTTTTTCCTGTGGTTACCAGTGTAAAGTGTGATAGTGGACATAGGCTTCTGGCTGCAGTCTTTGTAGTAGACGTAGATTCATTCTCTGACAGAAGAAAGCTCACAAGGACTGAGGAGCTATGAAGAGTTAAGATGTTGCTAAATGTAGAGGTCAGCTAGCTGACCTTATTCATTTTCATGAATAAATCTTAACAAAAATAAAACACTGGAATAAGAAATGAGATTTTGTATTTGTTTAACTTTTGCAGATCATCCTTCAAATGTAACTTGATGTTGGTTTTGGCTTCTCTGTTACCTACACGTTACCAATTTCTTCAATACCCCAGTGCAGCACATACTGGGATTTCTGTTACTGTCTCTTGTCACTGACAATGTGTGATCACATATGTGTCATGCTACTTCTTTATTTCCTAATTTGCCTCACAAGAGAATGGTTAGTGTTTCCAAAATGCTATGAGATTTTTCTGACAGCCTTGAAGAAAAATATTTGTTAAATTATTACTAAAACATACCAGATGGGAAAGATGTGAAGAAAGAAAATAGAGCAGACTATTTAAAAACTGGGGGAGTACTATGTTCATATTTAGAACTCATTAATTTTCAAGTGGTGAATACTACCAGCCATTTTTTTAATATTGGGGAAAATAAAAAAAAAAATAATCTGATGTGTACTTAAATATTTAAAGTTAAGAACGCTGGGGGCATGTTCAGCTGATTTTACCTGCATCTATGCTCAAAGTTCATCCAGTTCCATTCTGATTTGTCCTGATTCATTAAATGGTCTGGGAGCCCCAGAGAGGTCACACTGGTTCTGTGTTGGGAAAGATTACACTTAAAAATGGCCAGAATCAGGTGGGGGGATGCAGTGGCCCAGAAGTCAAAATTTCAGCTACCCACAGCTTTAGTCCTCCTTCAGCTGCTTCTTTGAGGGATCCCGCGCAATTCTCGAAGTTAAGCAAGAGCTTCTTGCCAGTTTGCTGGGTCTGGCGTGTAGTGGAAGAGCTCGAGATACGCTGCAGCGCTCTGCCGGGACATCAAGCAGTGCCACTGCTTTGGAGGAGCAGATGAGAGTGCTGGGGCTTGAACACTACAGTCAGGAGTGGGAACGTACCCGTGCAGACACCCGTGGACTGAAAACTTTTGGGAAGTCTGGGGGAGAAGTGGGAGTTTGGCTGGTGGGATCCAGCGGGCACACATGCAATGCTGTTGAGGATAACAGTAGGCAGTTTTCAAGTGTGCATGAACAGAAGTCAAAATACAAAATTCTGCCTGTTCCCACCTGCAGTTTTGTTTGAATGCACCTACAGCAAGTGTAAAAAGCCTTTACACTAGAAACATCATTCTTGGACTGTCCAAGGCACATGAATTTGTGGTCTGAGTTACATAGTGATGGGGAGAAGCTGTAGTGCAGCTGCTGCTCTGTAGAGAGCAGTTGGTGCAAAGGGTCTCTTGTACTAAATAGATGCCACTTAGGGGAGATATCAGCTTTTAATCAAGCCATCATGCTGAAATGGTAGTGGGGAAAAAGAAATCTCTAGCTTATATGCAACAAAGAAGTTAAAATAACAATTCAGATTCTTTTTTTTTTTAATCAGTGCTAAGATTGGCTTCTGACTTCCTGTTCTCTAATGGAAGGGATTAGGCCCTTTATGTTTTGAAAGAGACCAAGCCAATTCCTGTTGCAAAATTCCAGTACTAAGATCAAATGAATGAATAAGAACGGTTAGGAAAAACTTGATTTGTCAGAAAGCCACCTTCATTAATGCTCTCATCTCTCTTCCATCATAGAAATTGTTTTTAAGCTATAATTGCATCTCGCTGACAAAAGCTTCTGGCTACATATGTAAAGATTTGTGAAACACTGCCTTTCTGTAAGCTGGTATAATCTGTGCCAGAAAATAGAAACCCAGCCTCTGCATGTAGAGAGCTCCTCCCCCAGAGTTCAGTTTCAGGGGTTCTATTGGTTAGTATTGGTGAGCTTTAAATATGTTCTGCAGTACGTGGTTTACTGGGCTTTGATGCTTTCTCATGAAAGGCAAGAAAAAAAATCTTCCTTCAGAAATGTTTTACATGACATTGCTCTGTGCAGTGTTAAAGTGAATTAGTTACAGAAAAGATTTTAGCTGGCGCCAGTGAAATAACTGGTAAATGCCTCTTCACCCTCCCCTTTTCTCATGTTCCTCTTGGCTGTTCCTGTAAGGAATGCAGCAAGCAGTGCTGCCGCTCGCACTATTGATCTAAGCATTTGCATGTTATACATTGCAGCTCTGCGCTGGCCTGTCTTCTGGGCAAGATAGGATGTCTTCAGTTGTAGCAGTTTGGCTGCTTCTACTCGTGTTCTGTCTCCCGTTTGAGGCTCTGTGCTATTATATCCATAGTTAAGCAGGATTGTGTGCACTCATTGTTACAAAACAATGCGTGTAAAATACACTTCACAATCCCAGTGGTTCAGGGTTTTTATTCATAAACCTGCGCTGCCATCGATTCTTTAAAAAAACCATAAACAATAATGTAATAAAAACTAAAACTTGGCTGCTGTGTCTTTAGTGCCAATGCCCCAGGGCCAGCAGAGCAGCACGTTGTGAAGCATGCTGTTTGGTCCCTTTCTGAGCAGAATTACTTGGCTGGATTTCTCTCCTAACACCCCAGTTTCTTTGTTACAGCTGTGATATTTACATAGCTGGTGTTAAGAGAAATTAACCACCTTTTCCAAAATATTGGAATTCTCTCACTGAGAAAGGGTGACTGTTTTCTCTGTTTCAGGGTTTCTCTAGTTATACCATAGCTCGCAGCTACAGTTTAGATTCTAGCTGAGCAGCAGAAGTGTACCGCAGATATTAAACATTTCAAATGCATTGTAATACATTGAGAAATTATGTTACTCCTAGCCACAGTTGTGGTGAGCTTGTTGGGAACTTTGGCCTACCATGTTTCTGTGGATTATTGTCCCCACAACCTGGTATGCTCCTCCACTTATTTCTGTAACCATGTAATATATACTTTTGTCATGGTGTCTCATCAGAGGAATGTCTGTAGAAATTGTGGTCTCAGTGGGACAAAAGCAAAAATTCCCGTGTTTATTTTGTTCCCATTTTTAAATCTGCACAAAAAAAACCCCAAACCCAGTTGACCTTTAAAATGGTTTTCTGTTTACAAACATTTTACTCTAATATTTTGGGTTTTCATAATTTATAGTGGGGGCTGGACAGCTTAACTGAGATGGGGGTGCTAAATCTTGAAGCAGGTGATTGACAGCAGTTCCAGGCACAAACTGTTTTCTGCATAAACACACCAGACAAATGGGTAGAAAGGAACACGTGCACCATCTTGCTGATGGCAATTGGAGGCATACAGGGAAAAAATTGACTTTATTATGGTTGTACCATAAATCTGCAGTATAGCCCTAGCACTATGTTGAAGTGTCCACAGAATCTTGAAGAGAAGACTCTCTTTGCATGAAGCTTGTTTGCTGGACTGTTGTAACAGTTCAGCTTTCCACCTGAAGTCCTTTTCTAAAGGATTGAAAAAGAAGAGGTGAATAAAGAATCTGTTTTATAACTGTATAAACTGGTGCAAGACCCAAGAAGATACTGTGAGCTAGTGAAATGTTTAAATAGAAAAATTTTCACTCCAGATTCTCCACACAGAATAATTTCTATGTTAAAGTTTGGATGAAGTTGCCATGAGGGAATTTTGGAAAGGAATTTTTATTCTGATTTGGCTTTTATAATATGGAACACGTTGTCACTTGTGGATTTGCACAGTATCCAAAAGTGATATTCAAACAGGAGCAGCTCTTACATAAATCATGCTTATTTTAAATCAGGTTGACTTTTTCTGGAAGTACGCTTATAGATTAAGATGAATGAAATATGAGGGCTGTCTGGGAAATAAAAATGTCGACCCTGTATAAATGCTATCAAATAAAGGTAGCCTTAAGTATGTAAATTGCTGTCAACTCACATGAAAAGTGAACCACGAAATAGTGTGAAATTATTCTGAATCTTAGCCTTCACTAAAGTAATTGAGATAATCTGTGTATGAGGTGAGAGTTAGAGTGAGGAGTCAGATACTGGAGAAACTTTTTCTTCTCTCTCTTTTAACAGATGACCATGGTGCTGCTAAAGGCCATGTTGCTGTTAGAAGATTGCCTGTTCTCCTCCAAAGTGCCCTGGCTAAGGTAGGTCAGTGAGAGGGTGTTATGATTTGTGCATAGGCTTAGTTTGACAAATGTGCATTCCACTTTCTTGCTCTGAGTAAGGCGGAGTCTTATTCTCGCCCTGTGGCACCGTCTGCTCATGGAATTTATTACAGCCTTCCTGCTGCCCTCCCCAGCTGCATGGCAATTAACTCCCCCCTTCTCTTCTTTCCTCCATCTTCTACTGCCGCCACATAGATGTTCCTATTTAGGACACTCAGCACTTGGTAAAAGTGTTTTATCAACACATTTCCAGTGCCTCTGCCTTTTCTGTGTGAGACAGCTATAAATGGAAGTCTCCTGCAGCATTCTACTGGCCTTCTCCATCACTCATTTTCTGATGGCTGCTCTTGTCCTGATAGTTGTTCATACCTCCTCCACTTGGATTTTGCTTGGGACTTTTTTTTAAAAAGCTTCATGTCATCCAGGAGCATGTGTAGCTGTTAAATGCATTTAGAATAAATACCTGTATTGCAAGGCAATAATGAGGAAAAAAAGGAATAACTAATAGTCTCATAGGTAAAGTGAGTCCCAGGCCCTTTTCAAGAACAGTGCCTGGGTCTTTTGTTGATATGTTGAAGTAAAGTGACACCAAAGTTTTGTTTTCTTGCATATACTGGGCTATTAACCAGGGCAGTGGAACCGCCACTTGTGCAGCGCAGAGGGACACTAGAGAAGGGGCAAGGAAGCCAACTGGGGTTAAAAATCACTGCAGCTGTCTTCATGCAAGCTCTTCCCTCTTGTAACTTTCATTGTAATGTATGCAGTCTGCCACATTAATTTTTGAAGTAGCTCTTGAATGGGTAGCTGTAAAAGGGGTCATCTTGCTCCAATACACTTTTGAAAACGGGAACTTGAATATTGTAATGGGAAAGATGCACATCTTTGCTTTGATGCATCAAAACTCTCAAGTAAATAAGCTATTTCACAATAATCTTCAAAATTATTAAAGATGTTAATAAAATCTGTGCAACTATTTTTAGTACATAGAAAGCTACTCACAAAGTGAATTCAAATCTCGGGAAAAGGGCAGTAAGGAAAGAACTGAAGACACTAATACTCAACCATATGGTTTTCATTAATGTGAGAATGAATGAAATGTTGGAAATGCTAAGTGAATTTGAGAAACACCTGGGCTCCTTTGTGGAGACAAAAGATCCGGTGAAAGATCTGGGGTGTAAGTAAAAAGGCGTGAGTTTTAAGTATGGAGGATCTGGGACTAGATGAGGGCTTTTTCACTATAAAGAATGCCTTGTGTTCAAGTATGTGTGGCACAAATATTTCCTGTTAGTGTCCTTTTTCAGTTGTGCACATGCAATGTAGGCTGGCATTTGTTTACTTTGGTTACAGCCACAGTATTTGTTTGGGTTTGTGGTTGATTTTGTTTGTTGTTTTGTTTGGTTTTGGGTTGTTTTTTGTTGTTTTTTTTTTTGTTTTTTTTTACTATTTCCAGGCATCAGGAATAGGACCTCATCAGGTAATAAAGGTTAAAGGTTTACCCCAACCAAATCATGGTAGGTAACACTGGGAGTACATCCAAAGAAAGGTGACATCCAGAGAAATGACACCATGCTGTAGTTTTATGAAGGTTTATGAAGGTAAAATAGTTCTATGAAATAGTAATTAGAAATGGATGAGAAAGATCTTTAGCCAGAAGTCTCAATTTCAATTTTCATGCCCTGACTTTATCGTTACAGTTGGGGCATATGTTGGAGTCTGTGCTTGTGCAGAGTTCCTGCGCAGGGACTTTTGTGAAAAGGTTTTGTCCAGCTTCTCTTTACTTTGTTTCCACCTCATGCACCATCACCCAGATGTGCCTCTTTGCCTGGCAGCTTCTGTAAAGAAACATGCTTTGGAATTTGCCCATCTACATTGGGACCTGCTGCTCAGTGTATCTGACAAACTAATAGTAGGTGTCACGCACCAAGGTGGTCCATGAGATGCTTTCTTCATAAGCACCTGTGTAAAACGTGAAATCTGGTATAAGGCACAAATGCAGATCTAGAGATTTTTTTTCTTTACTTTTTTTGTTCTTGGCAACAGCTAAGAAACTTGGTGACCTGATGCCATAGCAAATTCCTTTTCATTTGCATTACTGAAATGCTTGTGTTTTCTTTAGGATTATTACTGGAAGCACACCGAGTATCGAATTAAATAGCATTTTGTCCAAAATAAACCAAAGCTTACCATTGTGTCTTGGCATCCACTAAGTCACAAGCTCAAGTTCTGAGGAAAGTGTTGATCATCTTTAGTTTTCAAAGGGGCAAGACGTTAGGACTTTTCTNAAAAAAAAAAAAAAATCTTCAAAAATTGCACGTTTCACAAGGTGGAGAAACATTCCAGCTGCTGGTATCCATCCCTTCCTGGCTGGGCCATTTTCTGTGCCTGGCAGGCAGTTTTGTGGGTGATGTAATGGTGGTGGTGCAGGAAAGGTGCTCTGCTGTGCTGGAGCCTCTAGGAGCCGTAGCGACCAGCATTTTATTTCCAGAGCCTCCGAGAGAAATGCGCACTTGCAGGCACAGGCGCACACGCCTCGGTTCCTTACGTCCTCCGTCTATCAACATACTCCCCTGCCCCCACCTCTTCTATAAAGTGTTTTTCCCTAAGGCAAATTTCCTGCTGTCTGGAGCACCAAACATGCACGGGCATTTTCTCTTCTCTTTAAGATTTCCTAGTGTAGCTATTATAAGGCAGCAATAGCTTAAAAGGCTATTTTACATGCTTTCTTCTGTTTTGAGAGACAAGAGAGTGAGTGTGTGTGCATGTGTATAAAAAATATAAATAAATAAACCCATACTATGTGGCTAAGTGGGGCCAGGTTTCTCCTATTTCTTTTTTTGAAGTGTCTTTACTCAGCAGTCACATTTTTTTCTTGTGGTAAAAAATGCAACATGAGCAGATGGCAAGTATTAACACATGAAATGCAGTGCCTGCTTGGAGTTGATTTAACAGCGCTCTGGGTTTCTGTCGCTGGCTTGCAGTTAGTTAAGTAGTGTTTACAAGTTAATGAATTTGTTCCACTTGAAATATTTGATGGTATGTGCTGAGGTTCAGCGGTAAAAGGATCCTCTAGGAGTAATCGAGGAAAGCATGAGGTTTCTAGACAATGAATTTGTGGTTTGTTTTTTTTCTTTGACCGATTTTGCCATTTTTGCTGCTAATATGAAACTGAAAAGAGAGGCAGAAGGAACAATAGCAGATAGCAATGCACAGCCTTTTCTCTTACGCTGGGATAATGCTTTGAGCACTGCAGTGATACCTTAGAGCAGCTCCATGTTTGAACTGCGTAGTTTGCAGTTTCATTTCTATTGAATGTTCCTAAACCCTAGACAAGGATTTGAAAAACAAAGTTTTATGTAGCAAATCAGGAAATGTTTTCAAATTTCTATGTGGTCTGCTTCCACGCCTGCTTCGGAAGTACGAATGCAAACTATTAAATAGGCTGCTATATATAAATTAGCCCACATTTGGCAGCAAAACTGCCTAGAATAGGGTGACCAAATTCAGTATATTTTCAGTTGATGTGTAAGACTCCTTATTACACCACCACATGGTATCTACCTAATAACATTTGAAACTAAGCCAGCTCCACGAATTGCATTCATAGTAAGAAACAAATACCGGTTGCTGATAATTGAGCATCACGCACGCTTAGTATTTTAGACAACAAATTTCTCTTGGTGTAGAATGCTCTGTTTGTTGAAACTACCAACACCTAAACCTGCAAATCAGTGTTCCCTGTCAGGCAACCTGTGCTCATGAGCGCACAGAGTTACTGTATTTTACTATTTGAGCAGGTAGTGCCCAGTTGTATGTTTTGAAGGCTTCGCTGTTATTTCTGGCATTAGTCTTTGAGTTTTCTACAACTGTAGGTTTTGATTTTGTTAGGGCTTTTGTAAAATACGTTACTCATTTCAGTAACAGTTTATTCAACAGGGCTGAAGGTCAAGTTCCTGTTTGGAAAGGGTACCGTACTTGGGTCACCGTTGACTTGAAATGTAAGATCGTAACAGCCAGATAAGACCAAACTAAGCGCTCTGAACATGGACAAGTGTATCTTTAAAACCTAAAAGCTGACAGTGATATACTGCATCCTTCAGGAAGGCTTCTCTCCCAAGTAAACAGTGCTTAGTTAAGAACCATTAAGATCGGTGCAGCGTTCTTGACCCAACTGCCTGAGCGATGGTGTGGTCCCCCCATCTCTCCTGGATCCTGGAGTCTTTGCTCCTGCTGCTCACAGTTCACACACAGAAATGAGACTTGTTAACCTCTGTGTTTTATTGGGCTCTATGGATGTGTGACATCATTGGCAGCCAATCAGAAAGTGCTTTAGGGCAGAGTTTAAAAGCCATTTCATAATATATTTATATTCAGCGCAGATATTTTTGGGCTTCAGTAGCATTCATTTTGTCGCAGAGTCCATGTGTCAATATGGCTTGGGGGAAGAAAAAGGTATGAGAATAGCATGTTTGCCCTTGCTTTTTGTAATTCAGCTGGGTGGCAAAAAGCTATCGAAAGCATAGCAGGTACACTGCAAAACAGTTATTACAGCAACAATTTTCTTCCTCCAGCAGCAGTAATGCTGTGAGCCAGTCTTGGGCAATGGTTGCATGCTCCCTGCTCGGCTGCTCCTGCTTAAATAGCCAGATTAAATGGCCAAACCTGCACTTATTTCCTGAGCTGCTCTGGTTTGCCAAGAACAAAAACACAAGACAGTCTGCAGAAAGTATGTGTGCGGCCATGTGTGTTTGTGTGTGAGTGTTTGTGCCAGCCAGAGTCACCCTGGCAGCTGCGCTGGGCTGGGCTCGCTCCTCTGGCCAGCCTGGGGCTGTGTTTGGTGTGAGTGGACTGGGATCCCCCCAGTTCTCCCAGCAGCACCTGTGCCCCAGTGTGCAGGGCACCTCACCTGGCCTTTGCATAGTCACACACAGGTTGCTTCACTCTCTTTTTAGTTCACACAACTTTATCTATTGAAGAAGAACCCTTTGCTGATAGTGCCTCTTCCAGAAAGTCTGGTTAATCCGTGCAAACCCCTCACCATTCCTGCTTAACTCTTTAATTTCCAGAATGCCCCCTGTGGCACGACCATGTGCGATTGCAAAACCAAATTTACAATAATTTCCAGACCATAGCAACAATTTTGGGTATCAATTGTTACTAAGCAAAACTGTATTTCTTTGTATAGACAAAAGAAATGGAGGCTTGTTTCAGTGTAGGATTATTATTTTATTTTAGTTTTAATTTTGGCTGTTTCTCCTCCCAGGTAAGCACTGTGGCTGTGCTCATGTCAGGTTGCTGAAAGTCACTATTCACATACATTCTACAGTGGGCCTCCAAAGTGTACAAGTGCAATGCTGATGTCAATAAATATAAGGTGATGCAAGTGAGCCTTACATGTAAGGTATTGGTCTCTGAACTATCATTTTTCTCGAAGGAAAGAGATCATTAAGAAATCACAGGTGGCCTCATGAAAACTTTGAGACACAGGTCAGTAGTTGCCAAGAAAGAAAATTGAGTGTTAGGAATTGCTAGTGAAAATGCAAGAGAGAAAAGAAAAACCTTCTTGTGCCACTCTGTAAAGCTGTGGCTTCATCTTTAATACAACTGAAGTTCTGCTCCTAGAACAGGGGTTTGGAAAAACATCCCTTGGGGAAACAGCTGACCAGACTATGATTTTAGTCTTCTCTCTTCCACACTGAAGAAGAATACACTAGAGTTCGTTAAAATGTAAAATTGCATGGGACAGTAAGTAGAAATTTTTATTATCAAGAAATAGATTAAAAATGAACTAATGGAGATTTTTTCATGCAATATATCAATGAACTCACTGTTGTTGTAAACGAAAGAAGATGTACGTATGTTAAATTTGATCAGACAAAGTAATTTAGCAGAGTTACCTTTCTGTTTCTAGGAACCCCTGCACTGCAAATTCCTTTAGGTTAGGACTGTTGAAGGCAGGAACACTGCATACTTGCCCTGTTTTTATACTCTAAGCATCAGCTGTTGGTCTCAGCTGGAGACAAGTTACTAAGCTTTGATTTGACAGTGTTGGCACACTGGCTATTCTTGTATTTGTGGAGAGATTTCATGTTCTGCCATAGAACAGTATCACAACCCCTGCCATATCAGCCAAACTTCATTGATCTTTTTTTCCTTCTGTATTACCCTTGGAAACTGAGTGTAATTTTCCACCTCCTATGACTTGTGGGTGGGTCAGTCTCTCTGTCTGAATTCCTTCCCAATGAGCACTAGAATATTGTATATTTCACCCGGCTAAGTCTAATGCTTCTAGTTTTGCCACATTTGTAGTATCTGCTGGATTGTCCAAAGTGCTGTGTGCTTCCAGTTTCCATTGCTTTACACAGAAATACAGTAGGACCAAGTTTTAGGACTCTGTTTTAATACTTTTTCTGTCCGCATGCTTTTTCATGCATCGTTTCTCTATTAAGAAAGTTGAGTTTGTTCTATCTGTGAGGTCATCAGGACCGATATGATTATGATGTAACTGTGGATAAGGGGAGAGCAGCTGATATCCTGTACCTTGTCTTTGGGAAGTCTTTTGATACAGACACCCACAGCATCCTTATACCCATATTGGGATTTTATGATTTAGATGGGTGGATGCTAGATGGGGTGAAATAACTCATTAGATCATTGAAGAGTAGTTGTTAATGGTTTGTACTCTACCTGGAGGCCAGTTACAGGTGCAGTTGCTCAGACACCTGCCTACTATCTTTGTCCTGCCCTGGAGGTGGAAACAGAATGCACCCTCCTCGTGTTGATGGACTACAATGGACTAAGGGGTGTGCTCCAGATCAGGGCTTCTTTTCTGAGGACATCACTGGCCAGAGGGATGTGCTCATGAATCTT
This sequence comes from Nycticryphes semicollaris, assembly GCA_013400055.1. Classification (NCBI taxonomy): domain Eukaryota; kingdom Metazoa; phylum Chordata; class Aves; order Charadriiformes; family Rostratulidae; genus Nycticryphes; species Nycticryphes semicollaris. Next base: position 484,015 of record VXBJ01004038.1, read on the forward strand.
ACTAAATTCACCAAGGACAAGCACTAAATCCTGCACCTGGGATGAGCTAACACCCTGCTGTGGTACTAGCTAGGAACTGACTGGGTAGAGAGAAGCTCTACTGAAAAAGACCCAGGGACCTTTTTAGAAGACAGGCTGAGTGTGAGTTAGCAGTGTGCCTTCAGTGAAGGCCAACAGGTGATTGCACAATATTGACAGAAACAGGACCAGTAGGTTGAGGGAAGTGATTATTCTATTTAACTGGGCAATACTTAGACTTTATCTGGAGTATTGCATCTAGTTTGGGGGGGGCCACAGTACAAGAAAGATGTTGATAAACTTGATTGAGCTCAAGGGAGGATCACCAAGGTGCTTGGGATGGTCAATATGGTGAGTTTATGAGGTTTTATACTGCTTCATTGCCCCCTCTTTACAGATAATAGAACTGAAGTACACAAACTGTGACGGCTTTTCTTTAGGGTCACTTAGACTACATCGAAATGCCTTTCTGGTATGAGCTGGAGCTCAGTTATGTCTCAGCTCCATACTGCCTGATTGCAGGTTCATAATCTCAGTCAAGGAGTTGGAAAGTTGGTTTATATTATAATACTGAAGCAGGGAGCCAGCTTGGGAAGCAGCCTCTTTCCTCAACCTGGCTACTACTGTTGACTTAGAGTGAATCATTTACAAAGTTAAGGAAAGGAGTGTGAACTCCTTGTGCTTTGTCATGTTTATTTGGTCAATCTATTCTTCTATTAGTCTTATCTGATTCCCATTATAATTATAGGCTCCTTCCTGAATATAATGCTGCCTCATGCTTCAGATGGCTGGTATTATTTTTGTTTACTTTTCCAGAAAGTGAAAGCAGTTTGAGTTGTTCCTTGGGGACCTCAGCTGCTGTTCTGTGTGTAAGAGGCTCTAAATGTCTTAGATGAAAAAATGTGTTGGTATGCATTGATTTGCAAAGGGACCTAGAAATTGAGGCTATTACTGTTCCGTGCCTGTTGACTCAGGCACTACATTAATAAAGAAATAGAAAAAAAGTGCTCATAAAAGTCTGACAGCCTTGGAGTCTGCTGTTTATGCCTGAACTTGTTTCAGAAGGACCGAAAGCCAGGAGCAGATGCCTGGTTGAGGCTCCCTATTCATTCCCTTTAGCACCTTTGTGGGAAAAGCTACCTAGTACCTGCTTTGAAGGTCTGTGGGTGTAACTGTGTCCCCTGGGAACCGGACTGAGACTTGGACTTTGCACGTTTTGCTTGGAGTGCCACTGGGTAATGCGAGTGCAGCACTGCATTTTTTTAATTTATAATTTAACTTGTGCAGAAAACCTCCCTAATCCTAATACCACATGGGGATTCCCTAGCAGTTAAGGAATGGAATAAATAACCCAGAAATCCTGAGTTTAAAGCTTAGGGTTAATGTGATTAAGACCACAGGTGGAGTTCAAGAAATTTATTGCCTCTGTACCTCAGTTAGAATCACTGAGTAATGAAAGTTAGAACTTTTGGAGGTCACCAGGTCCATCTCCCTTCTGCAAGCAGGGTCAGCCAAAGTTAGATCAGACTGCCCAGGGTCTTGTCTGGTCAAGTTTTGGACATCTCCAAAAAGGGAGATTTTACACCCTCTCTGGGCACCTGTTCCAGTCTTTGACCATGTCATTGTGTAGATTTTGCTTCTTTATATCTTACTGGTATTTCTCTTTTCACAGCTTATATCCATTGCCTGTAGGTTTTTTTGCTCTACAGCTCTGAGTAGAGTCCCATTCTCTTTTCTTTATAAGTAGCTCTGTCTTCACTCATTAGACAGTGAAAGACATTAACTAAATTACACTTCTCTTCTTCAGGCTGAAAAAAAACCCTCTGTCTCAGCCTCTCACCATAATGTATATATTTCAGTTCCTGGGCATCGTGATTGTCCTCCAAGTATGTCAGCCCAGTAAATCCTTCATGAACTGGGGACCCCAAAATCAGACGCAGTAACTCCAGATTTGGTCTTATGCCAAAACAGAGGGAAGTGATCACATCCCTCAGTGTGCTGGTTGTGCTTCTACTGGTACCAGTATGACCAAAGTTGGAGATTTGCTCGCTGCCAGGGCACTCTGCTGAGTCAGGTTCAGCTGCTTCTCACTGAGGAGCACTCCTACTTTTCCTGCAAAGCCGATTTCTGGCCAGCTGTTAATTAGGCTGGGTGACCATTACTTGCCCTTACTAGATCAATGTTGACTCTCAATTGCCTCAGAAAAGACTTGTATTTTCTTAAGAAGAAAATTTTGCAGCTTATGCTTCTCATCCAGTCACATTCTGGGCTTAAAGAAAGACAGATTTCCTTACCTTGCTGAGGTGGTAAAGATATTGTGTAAAGTTGAGAATGGAATCTAGCTCTTGCAGGTCATACTGGGGGAGATAAGCAAAAACTGGGCTCTGAAGCTTGTGTTCTGAAAATCAGAGTGGTTTGATGTGACTGTTGGCCTTATGACAGAAGCTACTGCTGTCCTGAAGAGAACTTACACCTGTGCTCTAGCTTTTGCAACTAACAGTTTTGGCACCTTAGTACAGACCTACTTTCATCAGTGATTTCAGATAATGTGCCAGGCTGAACTCGGGTGGCTCTGATGTGGTGACACACTTCCTTCTGCTGTAGGAGAGAAAAATAACCTCTGGGGGAGGAACAGGGAGGACAGCTGTAGGCAGTGAAGTTTTAAACCAGTGCTGCAGGCTCTGCTAGAATTTCCCTGTCAGCCCCGATTTACACCTGGGCTCTGCCGTGACTTGCTGTCTGTTGGGACACATCACGCAGCCTTTCTGCCTCGGTTTCCCAAGGTGTGGTACTGTTTGCCTAGTTTGTAAGGCTATTGTTAGGATTAATCATCAGTCTATTCCAAAGTTGCTAATTAAAAAGTGATTCCTTGATGCTGCTTAAGCAGCTTTGAGAAACTTTAAGAAGCTTCTGAGAAGTTAGCTTAGTTACTCGGGGATAAGCCTTAACACGGCTGTTACACGGCTTGTTTCTTCCCATTTGAGTAGATGACGTGCTGTGTTACATCCTCACTGGCATCTTTACTCAGCACGTGCAGGAGAAGAGCTGTGTTTCACTTGTCTCGGCACAGCAGGACTGGCAGCCCCACAAATGGGAGATAAGAATTACCACAGACACCAGCCTGAGCAAGAGAGTTCTCTCTGATGTGGCAGTGGTGGCCATCAGACAGACCCCTTGTTTTCTGTCAAAAACATCCATATTAAATTACTTTCTTGGTACATGGCAAGTGTTTAACAAAACACACGAGTGAGGATTTGTTGTGCTCGGCATTGGAACTGATGTGTGAAGAACGTTTTTGTTCTTTAATTCATGCTTTCCCCAAGTGACTCACAAGGCCGCTGGCACTGTAGTGGGTGTGCTGGCAGCAAGCAAAAGGCTGGTTGGAAAAGCCAAAGTTAATAGGTTTTTAAGAACTAAGTTTTTAATGTTGAACTTTAAATCTGTTTTACTAGAAGTGAAAAATATTTTACCGTTGTTATATAAAATTATATTAAAAATTAAGATCAAGAGGAATTTGAATTGTCATTTTGTGGGAAAGAAGTGAGAATATTTGCTTGGGTTTAGAGCTGCTGAAGAAACAGGTTTCAGTTTTTGACGTTTTGATTTCTACAGCTGAAGTATTGATTTTTAATACCTGTGAGAATAACCAAAGTTGAAAAATAATTATTGCCAGATAGCCAAGAAGCCCCTTTTGTGTGTCATAGCAGAGTTCAAAGTGCTGGTGCAGGTTTCTGTGGAGAAGTGCTCCTTGAGCTGCTTCGTTCTCCTTGGCTATCTGCAGCGGTGCTGATCCACTCCAGAAAGCTTTGCCCTCTCGCTGTAAACCAGCAGGAGCAAATATGTTCATTTGTGTCAAGGGAAAGGTGTATTAGTGCTGCTTCAGGTGGTAGGCGGCAGGTGTAAAAGAAATGGATTCGGGAGCTGTGGAAACAGGAATAATATTTAAGGCAGAGTCAGCACCAGAGTCCAGCAGTGTGAAGGAAATATTTTATTATTGCTCCTTTCTCTGCTTTGAAGCAGCAGAATTGAAGAGGAGCTCAGCTCAGCAGGATAACTACCCCAGCACAGGTAGTGTAAATACATCCAAGTTGAACTACCAAGGCTTTAAATTTGGTTACCTTAAAGGAGGCTTTTTTTTCTTTTGGGGGGGTGGATTTGGAATGATTGCTGTCGGAATAAGAATGAAGGCTCAAGTTACCAGCTAAGTTTCCTGAGACACAGCGTGTGGAAGGTTAACTTATTTGTATTCTGTATGAAGTAATAACCGTCCTCCTTTTCTCAGGTGATCTACTGTTTTCTCTGTCTGTGAGAATAGCTACATGTTTTAGCTGTAATGGTCAAGTGCACTGCAAATACCCTGGCTAAACCTTACTAGTTGAAATAGGGTCAGAAAACCTTAGCACGATGCCAAACCATTCTGCTGGGGCACTTGCTTGCTGTCCCAGTGCCCCTGCACCCCAGAGGGACCATACCCACTGTGCCTGCCCAGCACCTCCCCAGAGAGCTTTTGTGGTAGATGTTGGCAGGTGAGGTGCTGCCCATCCCTCATCTGTCTGGGAGGAGAGAACAGCTAGGGATGGATGGACAGACGGACGCATGAATTATCCGACTGGGATGGGCTCGTGGGCCCCAAGGAGCAGATGCCCTACACCCACATTATAAAAGCAGCACCAACATGGATTTCTGGAGCATCCTGTAGATACTTGGGTAAAAAGGGCACAATTTTCTGAGTCCACATCAGAGATTCTTAGAGCACTTGCCTTAAATGTAGCGCTTTGTGCAGGTGGACTTGAGTCTGGCTACGGAAATGAGACCAAGCAAGGAGACACGTGTTGCTTTTCCTTCAATGGGAGGTAGAATCTAACTGCCTGTGAAGTAAGCTGTTTCCTGGATGTGATACAACCTGTGAGTGATCACCTTTTGACCCAGCTTTGCTGTTCTGATGCTGGGCTGCAGTTGTCAGAGTAACCAGTGTGCTCTTAAATGGGTCATTTTCTTGCTGCTCTCCTGTATTTGTTTAACGTTAGTAGCTGGGGACCTGGCCTTTAGGGGCTTCAGAGTGTATTTCTCCAGGGGTGCTTTTAGTGCCTTACATGTTGTCACACAACTTGTCTCCCTGGATAACTTTGCTGCCTGTTCACATGTGACTGACTGAAGTCTCTAAAGCTGCCACCATAAGTTTTAATCTTCCAGGCATGATTCTACATGCCATTTTTTTATTTGTCTGCAAGTGCAGAATTGTTGTCTGCATTTTATTTTTCAAAAGCGCTCTCAAATGTTTTAATCCTTTCATTTCTACTATTTGATCCAGCTTAATCTAAACCTGTTGTACTTCCTTCCAAATGCTAAGTTCTGCTGTAATTCCTTTAATCTTTATTTCTTCAGTTTATTCACTCATTCTTGGATCTCTACGTTAATAAACAGTTTCCAAGTTTGGGAGAAAGAGTACAGGGCATCTCAGCAGAGATCTGGTTTCGCTTGTTTGTCAGGTACGGTGTAAGCTCGTTACCCTCCGCTCTGCCGGCTCAAGCCTGACCTAGGAGACAAGTTAAGAGGAAAAATATGGGTTTATGTATTTGCCCTGAAAAGATGCCAGTGGTGCTTCCACTGCCTGCAAAATGACAGAATCTCATCCAAGGCCTTTATAGCCTGGGTTAGACACAAACATAGTTTAAGCACGTGGGCACTTGGCCTTCAGGAAGTCCCCACTCAGCCGGTGGCACTTGTGGCTGTATGTTACGGCATAGACCCCATCCTCGTGAGAGCACCTGCTTTCTAAGTGCCATAATCTGGCCTTCGTTAGATTGCAGCAGACATGAATCAAGTGATCTAGGGGTCAAAAATTGTTTGCTGCTACTTAAACTTTGCTCTTTTAATGACTTCAATAGGCTTTGGAATTTCAAGACATTTTCTCCCTCTTCTCCCCGCAACCACAGTACTTTGGCTTTAAGTTTCACAGCAGCCTGACCACAAAGGAGTTATTTCATCTTTCTCCTTTGTGATGTGCACAGCACAGAGATGCCTCATGCCCGAGTCTTTGAACCCCGTGTGGCACTTGTACCATTGTGAAAGGGACCTTTTCTCAGACCCCTTCCTTGCTGAAGGATCAAGTCATACAGATCGGTACCTTTGCTTCTCATTTACTATTGCTTCTGCTATACTTTAGATAATGAAGATTGAAGTAGTTCCTCTAACATACACTGCTAATAAGAGTGTTCCTTGATGAATGTTTGGTGTGGATAGATGTAAAGCAGGAGGAGTCACTCTTCTTAGTATTTATGGCACAGTTACCCACATTATCAGTGTCAAGAGAAAATACATAGTACCTGCAGATCAGGAAGGATTAAGTGTATCTATGAATAATAATACCTGTAGTTCTGTATAAGTAATAAGGTGTTGTTCATCAAGCATCACCTTAGTATTGCAGGAATCTCACAAACCCCAAACAAAGCAGTGCATTCTCATTGCAACCATGACATCATTTATTTGGAGGAACTCTGGATAGTAAGTGCTAAGAATAAGCAGTTTTAAAGTAACCAGTTACAAATCAGAGTGGGGCAGTGGTTTCATGAGCTGTGGGAAATCCTGAGTCTACGTTGAGGGTTAGTTTGAGAGGTTTGTGTCCTTAGTTTTGTTTGATTGCTCTGATCAGGGCTTTCTGCAAAGAGATTGTCACTTGGCCTGTGATGTTTGGGAACGTTCATAGCCCTGTTCCTGCCTTGTTCTCTCCTGGAATCACCACTGGCAAGACTGCCTGAGAAATGAAGGACAGATTATTTTACTTTGACAATTGGAGTGGGTTTTATGTTATCTTTGTCTCTACTATTATTTTATGGAAAAATACAGAAAATGATAGTATTCTGCCATGGATTGTTACAGCTGGCTAGGTTTGCAGCTTCTTTGGTTAGGGTTTTTTTTCTCCTTTGTATTTTGCAGAGGTGAACCTTCATCACTAGTAGTTCTTACACAATCAATTCGGATTCTTCACCTTGTCTTACAGAGTGGTTGTGACTGTTTGTTTTCAATCTTAGATGAAAAACACATTTCACATTAAAAAATCTGATATTCTGCCCATTAAAAGGAGCCTATCTTCTTTTGTTTGGGTCTGCACACAAAAACCTCAAACCCACATGCATCTCTTGATCATTATCAATTAAAGGTACGTTTCTCTCCCATCCCAAAGTGTGTATCCTACAGGTAGGAATTACCCTTCTCTGAGCACATGGCATGGATCCCAGAGACGTGGAAATCAAGACTTTGTCAGTGGAACCCCCATTGATCATGCCTGCTCTGAGAACAGCCCCACAGCACTGCAGCTCCCGTAGCCAGTTCCGAGGTCACAGCATAAATGAATATTTGCTTCTTAAATTGTGCCTAGATGTGTCCAGAGAGCCAGTATCTATTCCAGGGAATTAGTGGTGGATCCTGTCAGCAAATGTTTGTAAGCAGACGCACACCTTGAAAGACATGGATGAGAATGAAATACAAATAAATGTGAGGATTGCATCTAAATAGCGAACTCCTCTGGGGAAATGCTCTAAGCCTGAAGACCCTTAGCTCTAGGGGAGGGATTCACTCCTCAGTTTCCATTGAGACTGTGGTTTTAGTTAGAGGTTTGAACTGTGGTACTACAGAAATGTTAGCTCCTCCATTCAGGATTAATCAATTATTTGGATTCCTAAAAACCATAAAAAAAGCACACCCAAATCCCTTTCTGTAGTCAGTATTTTCCAGTGTTAATAATTAATTTTCATTTTTCTGTGCTTTAAATGTGATTTCTCCTGTGCTCTACTCTATTTTTGTCCAGAGGAGGTGACTGCAAAGGCTGTAGAATCAGGTGTGAAAGGAAACATCCCATTTTCACCACTGTTTGCAGAACCAATTGCCCTGTGTTGGAAAGTGACTTCAGTTCTGAGATGCCAATTCCTCTCTTTGCCCCAGGTCTCTTTACCTGGTCAACTCCTTCAAGTATTATTTCCTGCTTGTTAACAATAGGATTAATTCCTGTCCTGTTCTTGTTTCAGAGAGGTCCTCCCGCAGCAGCACCATCCTGGGACCTGCCAGAACCCTGCCCGACTGAAGGCTTTTTCCTTATGCACTATGTAGGTACTGTGTATCAACGTAATTAATTGCTGATGACCGCAAGGTTTTTAGGCAAGGCAGAATTTATTCTTACAGTTCATATTTGATGACAGTAGGAAGAAGCAACTGTTACATTTCAGATCTTTGGCTAAGGGAAGCAAACCATTTCTGATCTGGAATGTGTATTCTAAGATCCAATTGCAGGAGTCTGCACTTGAGGCACTTCTGAAATCAATGAAGAAAATGTACAAACCCTCACTTCATTTACCTTCACGTTTTTAATACCTAAAATGACGAGAATGTTGAGGAGGGCTCTAGTAGGGCGTGTTAAAACTGCCAAGTAACATGCTAATACTGCCAGCTTCACAAGTGCCAAATGTTCCGATTTTTGCAAGAGAGCCTGAAGTCAGTGTCAAAACTTCAAAATTCAGTCGCCTGCAGGTGGCTGAGGCTTCCAGGCCACCTTGGAACAGGGACTGAAAAGCTGTTGTGTGTAACACACCTTGACTGATACAAATAAACCCTCTGTTTCGTACCTTTGGCTGTGCAGTTCTGTGATGCAGCAGGAGCAGCAGAGCTCAGCTCAGCACCCGGCCGGGGGGAGGTTTATTTCCCTTGGGCTGCAGAATCGATCTAGGGAAACCAAACCCAACTCAAGTATCTGCATGAGGATTAGAAGGTTCCTATCCTTTTCAGATGATTGGCTTTGCATACAGTACTAAATGGAGTAACAGAAATAGAGGGCTTTGTTTTAAAAATACCTGTAGGAAAGCTCAAGATGGAGGACTCGATGCAAATTCTGTAAATGGGTTTAAAAAAGAAAACGCTTACAGTGAAAGTGAAGGTACTTGGCTTTGAGTAACCATGGAGACCATTGCTTTCCTGATGCAGAAATAAATGAACTCAACCTTCTCATATTTATTAGTGGGACTGACGATGAAAGATAAAGATGAATTAAAATATAAAGCGAGAGAAGCCAGACCCAGTTGATGTCTGTGCCCCCACAACACAGGTTACGGGAATGGGCTGGCAGGAGCGAGAGCTGCTGTTAATAGAGGCTGAAGAGTTACGAAAAAAACAAAATACTCTTAGTTATACTAACCTGTTTATCCAACCATCAGCTTCTTTATTAACAGAAATGAAGAGACAGTACACACAACACATTCCTGAAATCTTCTGGTTCCGATAAAAACGAAATAGATTTGCTTTAATACTGTAGCAGTGCATGAAATACATGTACTACAAAATGGTAAACTCTTCCCTCTGTTAGTGGGTGTTTGAAACTTACCCATTTCCCGCTGGTGAGAATGATAGCATTTACCCATTGAAATACTAGGTGAATATTCAGGCTTCTGTCTTGAAAATACACGTCAAAGGGTCAAATGTTAATTGGCAAGTTCTTGCTGCTGAACAGAGGATGGCAGCGTTAAATGTCACTTGAATTCTCGGTAAGATTAACTGCTTGTGAAATACAACTTCAGTGCAGCTGGTTTTGCAACATCATGGAGGTGGTTTTGATTGAGTACGAATCCCAGTGGAGACACATGGTGAAGTCACAGAATCCACGGAAAATGCTGAGATAGAGTGGGAATTTAGCAGAAGTGGGGCATCTACCCCTGCTGGAAAAGAATGATTAGTTTGGAAGGAAGCTCAGCGGCTCTAACTGCTTCAGGGGGTGAGGGAGGGGATGGAAGGGGAGGAGGTACTGACAGGATGAGAAGTGCACGTTGACCCACGACATCTCAGCTGCCCCGAAGTTTGAGTTATGTTACAGTTACGAAGTCTGTATGAAAACCCATAGGAAAAAAAGTGCCATATAAAATGCAACTGCCCTTAATCTCTATCCTTGCCCGTCTCAGGTACCTGCCAAAAGCCAAATTACAGGCGGCATCAGCTCCGAGAGAGATTTTGTTGTACGAAGCTGTCCTGTGTCTAGAAATGTGGTGTGTGCTAATTACCTCCTGCTCCACTCGCGACCATTACCACCTCTAGATCTCAGACACCGCATTTAAGACAGAAAACGCGCTTCACTGCTGCAAGTCAGGTAAAAACTTCTTTAGAGAAGCCTGAATGGGATGTCAGGGATGTATGTATGCAAACACCGGGTAACTGCCGTCTCACACAACTGTAATGGTGTGGTAAATTAAGATTATACAAACTGGGTTTAAGGTTCCTCCAGTTGTACCAGTCCATTACCTCTTCTGCTTTTTGACTTCCTCAACGATGTGTGGTTACCCTCAAATCTAGCAAGACATTCCTGCCTAGGCTAAAATCCACAGTCATTGTTTCACACACAGGAATTGGTTCAACAAAACTCAGACACGCCCCTGCCAGAGAGCCTCAGCAGCACCAGTCGCAGCAGACGAGAGAGCGCACAGAGGCTCCTCTTGGCCGACGCAGCGGCTTGTTTGTCCTGCAGGGGGAAGGAGACTTGATACCGACCCAGCTGCTACAGAGACACCCAAATGTGTTCCCAGAGCTCCATGAAATGGTTTTGCTCTTTAAAAAGCACAGACAGAACTGTTTCCTCCTTTACAACAGTAATGGAAATGTCACAGGTCACAGAATCACAGAATCTTAGTGGTTGGAAGGGACCTTTGAGATCATCGAGTCCAACCACATGAAAAAAAAAACCCAAAAAAACCAACCAACCAACCAACCAACCAACCAACCAACCAACCAACCAAACAAAAAAAAAAAAAAACCAAAAACACACACCATCGTCCTTGTGAAGTATCAGAAAGTAGGGACTCTGATATTTATTAGACATTTGCTTAAAAAAAAACCCTTAAAAAAAAAATCACCGTAATTAAGAATAGCCTTGTTCTCATCATAAGTTGCCTTCAGTAAATGATTATCTCGCTGAGGTTTTGGTTATGCACACTTGCCAAAAGCCAGGACTAGTTTGACCAAACCAATCTCAAAAAACAAAATTTAAAAAATAACATTTGTTAAAATTTGAAGTATTCAAATTACTTCCTGCATGCTCCATATATTCAAATGTCTTTGCTATCCTTTACCCTCAACACACAGCGCTTCAGAGAGATGTAGTTTTAGGTAACTTTTCCACATGTGGAAGTGATCTCCATTCATGGAAGTACAGAGGGATGAAAAATGCGAGTTATTCATAGACCTTGTTTCTCCGGAATGCAGAGCAAGCAAATTGCTACAATCCTATTTATAAATTTAGTGTCCTAGAATGCTAAAGAGTGAAGACAAACTCAGCCAAAGTTAGTTCTGCAGGATTTTCCCTCTCCCTGAAGGAGATCTGCCTACTCAGTAAGAGAGTCCTAACACAGACAGGCTCCAGCAGAGCACTTGCCAGGGTGGGGGGCAAAAACAACCCCCCAACCCAAAGCAAGACCAAAGGAAGCAAGGTGGGATTTACCAAACAGGAATGCAGCACTTGCAGGTAATAAAGCAAATATTTACGTTAAGCACAATACAGCAATTTATTTAGATGCTTAAATGAAGAATACAAAGGGAAATAAAGATCACAAAATTATACATACTACAACAGTGTGTCATATATTAGATGGTATAAATGAATACAACACCTTGTTGGTGTTAACTAAAGATAAAACTAAATATTCAAAACACAGCACGTTTGTTTCCGTGTGCTGCTTCAACACAATACACTTTTATACAGACCTAAAAGGTGTCAAAATTAGTAGCTGCAAACTTGTTTCTTGCATGTGATTTTTCTTTTTTTTTTAGCTTAAAAGATTTCAGAAAATGGCTCTGAAATACATTTGTCATCAGTTGTAATGTCAAGGATATTCAGAACAAGAAAATTCTATAATACAATAGAGTCCAGATATATTTTTTTTATGTCGCTGGCCTCTGTTTTGAGATTGTACAAGGTTATGTGCAAAAACTAAGTTTGTCAAAATCCATACTATAGCAGTTTCAAGCTTTTGCTAGGTAAACTAGATACAGCATTTATTACACAGCAGGGCAACACTAAAAAAGAGAAACAAATCTATGATGGATACACAAGAACAATTTCATAAGCTTCACTTGAATAGGTCTAAAAGACTGTACAAATATACATTTCAACTATTCAGAATGATACATGAAAAAAAAAAAAAAAATAATCAATTTCCCCATAGTCTACTATACACGTTGAACTGGTAGCTTGGATGGTTGGCCCTACACTACCATGTGAAAAAGGATAATGTTTAAAAAGACATACAACTGAACATGTACAAGAGTGAAATAAATGTTGAAAATGCAGATAAAATAAACTGCTTTTCTCTGTGCATTCCGGAGCCACCAGCTGTAGCTGTTTTCACATTAAGTTACTGTGCTCGTTCCAGCAGGAATTCCCACGCATGATTCGCCAACAGCATCCTTAAATAACCACTGGGCTAAGTGGCCACAACCCCCACTCGCCACCACCTAGCACTGGGAAGGCAGAACCAGCCAGTCGAAGCTGAGCAGTCATTGGGAAATGAGGGTGTCTGGAGAGTTGGGGATGGGACGGGGCGAGTGGTGCTCACGCCTGCTGGCTGCTCAGCTCCACCCCCGGTAAGCTGCTGTGCATGGGTTCTGCCACCCCATCAGTCACACTGTCAAACTGATCTCCGTCCTCGCTGTCGATGGTGCTGCTCTGCCATTCCATCTGCTGATTCGACAAGTTCTCCTCCATCTCCGACGCGTTTTTCCATTGCGACTGGTCCTTAGACCAAAACTCTTCTACTTTTCCATAGGAACGATTCTTCCACTTTGATTGTTCTTCATCTCTTTCAGACCCACCCCGTTTTGCCTCAGCAGTGGGTTTACTGCTGCCAACATCTTCACTTTGGGAGGATTCATCTGTCCACACTTCTGGTTTTACTTCCGATGCGTTGTCTTCGGAATCAGAAACCTGCTGCGAACCAGGCCCGCTTTCAGACTGTGAAGCCCCGTCTTTCCACTCAACAGCATCATCTTGATCATCCTGATCACCTTCGCTGTCCGAAACATCACCTACCAGTTTTGCTGGTTCTTCAGCAGAAATAATCTCTTCGTATTTCGAGCTTTCCTCTTGTTTTTGATCAGACTTCTCTGGAGACTGTAACGTAGTTTCTTCCATGATTTCCTTGGATATGCTGTCCTCAGGGTTTTCCACTGCGCTGTCAGAAGAGGTTTTCCCACCAGTGTCAGAAAGCCGCTGACCAAATGGGCTACCGCTTTCGTTGTATTCCTCTTCTGTATTTTCATAGCTGTCTGAGGAGCTTTCGTTGTCTTTTCCCAAGTTTATTTTTTTATCAACAGTCTTACTGACGTTCACTCTGGAATTCTTTTCATCGTGGTTTTCAAACAGCCATTCAGCATCGAAATCCATTTCATGTTTAACCTTGTTTAACTCTTTCATGTTGAAGCCAAGCAGCACACCAGGTTTGTATTTCTCACAGTCTCGAACACATTTCTTCCTTTTGTTACTAAAATGAGACGCAATATCAGATTTCCACAACCACAAACTGGCAGCCAGTTTCTCAATCTCTCTCCTAGTGGGATACGGTTGCTTATTAAAATACTTGGTAAGAAACGTTTTCCTGGCTTCATAGGAATCGTCTTCATGACCCTTGGGGTCCAATGCTAGAACTACAGGCTCCTCAGGCTTCTCCTCAAAGGCAGAGGGGGAGTCATCATCATCCATTTTCCTTTTCTTCATGAGGGAGAATTCCATGTGTTCATACGTGCGTTTCACAGGTGCTACGGCTGGAGACTGACTCAGCCGAGACGACGAAGTACCTTTGTCCTGCCCGTTCTGAGTCTTCCCAACACCCCTGCAGTGAACCAGGTGCAGCGTGATGGTCGAGGCAGTCATGTTACTGGTGTAGACACCGAGGCAATGAATGCATTTGTAGGTGAGCTTTTTCTCAACCGGATGGACCGTCTGAATCACTTGATGCCTCTCCCGTAGATGATGTGCAAGTGCGTCAGAGATGGGTCCTTTCAAGATGGAAAAGCACAGAGGGCAGAGAGTCTTCCCTACGTCTTTTTTGTAGGGAACTGCTGCTTGTGGAGAACTTTTTACGGGTACATCAGACTTCTCCTGGATTTTTGGCTGTGGTTTTGGAGGAACTGGGGGAGTATTCTGAGCGTGGTAAGCTACGGACTCGGCAGGAGCATCTCTCAGGTTGTAGGTGGTTACAAGAAGATGTATATTCGTGTGACTACCCTGCTGCAATGTCAAATCAAAGGTTAGAGTAGAATCCGTTTTAGGTCCCATTTCTTCATCAACATGAACCATTCGCATGTGAGCGGCCATCTTTTCAACGTCGTTGAAGGTTGAACGGCAATACGGACAAGACAGACCATGTATTAACATATGATTAAGCAACGTGTCAGTGGGTAAATAGCGATTACAGTATAGACATTTGCTAGTGAAATTGTGTATTTTCATTATATAGTTAGCTACTGCAGGCACCTTTTCGGCCTTGTGCTCCTTTTCAAAGTGGACACTATACACATTTTCAGGAAACAGCTCATTACAGATTGTACAGATTTTCCACTTCTGCGTGGATGATGTATTGACAGCAGAAGGACCCGTAGCAGCTACAGGAGATTTCGAGCCAGACTGACCCAATACCCTCGAAGCTGCCTGTGACTGAGACAATGATGCCTGCTTCAACTGAGCCGACGACAGAGAAGACGAATTGGCCGACTGAAGAGAGTATCTTGCCGAGGTTGATCTCGGTTCCCCTCCAAGAGTGTAAGGCCTTCCATTGCCACTCGCTGAAAACTGTTTCATCGTTTGCGACTGCTGGGGAATAGAAACTGCATTACCGCTTAAGTTTAGCCTGCCCCCTGGCTGACCAACGTAACTCGGTGGTACCGATTTGACTCCGTAATTGTTTTGTTGTAGGTGAACGTTTGACATCATATTCACCCCTGTGGAATTTAACGTAGGCTTTGGTATAGTGAGTCTGTTCATCATCTGCTGTGATGAAAGAGATCGAACGCTGCCAGGGGAAAGGGGACCCATCCTTTGAGGGAGTCCCATCGGCTTTTTATCCTGTGGTTTT
Organism: Nycticryphes semicollaris; assembly: GCA_013400055.1. Classification (NCBI taxonomy): domain Eukaryota; kingdom Metazoa; phylum Chordata; class Aves; order Charadriiformes; family Rostratulidae; genus Nycticryphes; species Nycticryphes semicollaris. Next base: position 499,131 of record VXBJ01004038.1, read on the forward strand.
GGAGCTATTAGCATCAAAGGTTTGGATCTCGGAACCACTACGTTAGTGTGACCTATCATTGCTGTTACCTGGTATCCTATGCGCTCGTGGTCTTCGATAACGTGCTGTACTAAAGCTTCGTATGATTTCGGCATAAAAAGGCATCGTTTGCAGTGAATACTACCCTCCTCTCGGGCACTGGAACTTAACGGAACTGCACCATTGAGTGACTTCTCACCTCCCTTTGCTACATAAGGAGCGGCAACGTGCTGAAAATGTTCCCTGTAAATGTGCTTTCTAACTATTTCATACAGAGGATCTCGGTAAGTGCACTTCTTACAGTAATAAACAGCTTGTTCTACACTGTCAGCCTGCTTAGGTTTAAGGCTATCATGTTTGTTTTTATCTTTAAAAGTGCTGATGCCTCCACTCGGTGTATTGGCATTTGGAGCATGAAATATTTTAATGTGCGTTTCCAAAGTCTTTTTGTCCGCATTGAAAGTACAGTAAGGACAATTAAGGAGAATCCTATTTTCAAAGTCTTCACTATGCACATTCCGGAAGTGGCTTTTGTACGCGGAAAAGAACTTCGAGGAAAATGGACATGCACTGCAGCAAAAGGGCTTTGTCCGATAGTCCTTAAAACAAAGAACAAAGCAGAAACTGAATACTGAAAAGCAGTTTTGAAAAAAGAAAAAAACAAGCACAAACAGCAACATCCATGATCTAAACAATAACGGTTCTAAATAACAGTCTCAAGACCCACTAACAACAGTCTCAGACCTTTCAATTCATTTCTTCTCCCCAGGTTTTAGCCTGCAGATCAAGCCCTTGAAAGTTTTATCATCCGAACATACGTGTGATGTGGCAAGTGACAGTTCAGAGGTTCCTCAAGATTCTGAGCATGAACTCAGCATGCACGGCCAGATCACAAGCACCTTTCTCCACCACTCAAAGCCAAACAAAAAAAAGCAGCTGAGCTGCATTAGCAAGTTCCCCATGAGCTCATTTCCAGAGGGCAAAGGCAAGCCTGGCAGGGCAGAATGAGACGGCATCCAGAAGGCAAGTTACTTCCCATCAAAATCTGCCCAACGTTTACAGATAAGACAGTTATATACCTTCAGCTATTTCAGGGTCTTAATCCATTACAAAATTAGTTTTGGTGCACAGATTTAAGGGTACCCAGTTACGTACTAAGACTACACAAGCCCTTAAAGCCACCAAAGCCTTTTCCTTCTGATCAAAGCACAAACCTGATTTTTGAAACAATCTTGAATCAAAACAAGAAAAAAAGAAAAGGTATTTGAAAACTCCACACTCGGTGTTTGCCTGCACCCTTTATCTTTGTTATATTTAACATGTTGCCGGTGCAGTTTTTGTCAACTGTTGGAACAGAAACAGAAGTTACAGTGGCCTAAGAGACAGCCACAAGCAATCCAGCATTTCAAATGAGATAAGACATGAAATTCAAATAGTTACAGTCACTCATCACATGTGTCAGAACCAGCCTCGTGCATCAAGCTACACACGGATCATCCGAAGTAGCTGGAGAGTTGTACTCTCCCTCTGCAGAGCTCAGTGGGATTTATGCTTCTGCCCACCTTCTGAAGCCTCACACACCTGGTAGGTTGGAGACAAGATCCAACAAAGCAAACTAAACAAAAGTTGTCTCCTTTTAATTTTACAATTTTTATTCTGGAGTTGACTAGAAAAAAAGAACAGCATCAGTATATTTTATGGAACACAGAATAAAGGGACAGTTTTAGATAAACACCACACTAGGAATCCACAATAATACAGGTTCCCATTTCTTTTAAGAGCAATTCCTAATCTTTCAGGTGCTAAAGGAGGGCTTATTTCATACAGATTTCTCACCTTCGCACTTCTGTCAGTGCTGATATTACTCTAGATTGTACCACTGGTAGAGGATACTGCAGCGCACACGACTTAAGTGTGTTTAATCAGAATCAGATATTATTTCCTCCCTCCACTTCTGGCTCAATTCAAATTTCCTTTGTTACTGGCTCAGAAACATCTCAAAAGTAAGACTCGCAGTGTCCCTTCACTGCTGTCACCACTGTACAGACCTGAGTATGCCTGAAACCAAATCTCAGGCACAGTCTGATTGTGAGACTCTTGACATGGCAGGCAGCTGCAGAGCTACAATAGCGGTGAGAGCAGCACTTAGATGAGTTCATTTCAGTTTTTTCTCAAACGATGAAAACCAGTAATGAAACATTTAAGGGGACGTAAAAAACTTATGAATGGTGTAAAACTGTTCATTTTTTGACTGGAAAGGCAGTGAAATCTTGCTAAGTTTGAAAACAGATGGGCTCTTAAAATACAGTTGTCAAAGGGCAAGTGAGACACCTTGACCTACCAGTTCCCAGTCTGTGGCCACCCAAACTACTCACATAAAGACCAAGAGCCTTTTGCTGTCCCTTGAGCTGATGACAAATGAGGACCAATGGGTAGAACTGCAGGAAAAGCTCATGGAGTACTTGTGAAACGCCCTTTAGTATGAACAATCAGACGTGCCAACATAAACTATTACCAACCTGATTTTTTGTAAGTGATGGGTCCCACAATCCTACATCTTCCCATGTAGTGTTTTTCAAATAAAAGTCATTAGGTTCAAACTGCTTAAAATCCTGGAGAAGATGGGAAGAGAGTAGAGAGAATCAAAACCAAAGATCAACTGTCGCCTTCAGCAACTCCTCTAAGCATCCCTGCAGTCCTCAAGTGCTGCTGGCAAACAGTAGACACTTTTAATTCAAGACGTGGGTATTTAAGCTATACCTCTTTGGAGGTGAAGTTGTGAGTAGTCTTAACGTCATAAAACACCTGAAGAACTATTTTCAGTACTCGCCCTCCTAATTAACCCAAGTCTGTAATTACAGACCTGCCCCATTCTCAGAAGCAGTCACATAGAAAAGTATCCCAGGGCTAGTGCTAAACATTTAAGTACATATAGAGGCTTTACCATAACTCTGACGTTTGTTTGGTTTGGGGACTTTTGGAGGGAGTAGGGGTGTTGGGTTTTGATTGGGTTTGGAGGTTTTTTATTAATTTTACACAGAATTCAGATAAAAGTTTGACTACATGTATGATGTCCAAGAAGCCAAATTCCTACTAAAAAAATAATCTTATGAAGTACTTTGGCATTTCATCTTTGGCATGTAAGTCAGCAGCACATAAAGACTCAAACCCAGTATTTCCACAGAAATTTATACTTGCCCCAGTTCACAAGTTTACCCTTAAAAATTATACTTGCTACACAAATTTCCCAAACATGAAGGACAGGCCTTTCTTTCTCATACGCACCTCACTTAAATGCTCTGTATAGAGCTACTACCAGAAAAGCCAAAGCGAACAGGTTTGTTGGCTGAGTACTCTAAAGAGTTGAAGCATGTGAACTGAAAGTACAGAAGTTAGTGCTCAGGAGAGAAAGCTTTGGTTTTGAGATGACGGTTTGGAAGTTTGTCCAGCAGAGCAGCACAAACCCTTTCCTTTCCAGCAGCTACCACAGGTACAGAAGCGAGTCTTTAACCCAATGCCCAACTGTTCAGCACTGACAAACTTCTTGAAAACCTCAGAACCATCTTCTGTCCCCCCCAAGAACATCCTATACCACACTGAGTTCTTGCATCATTCCTAAATGTTCAGTTTGAAAATGCTGGTTTTAAGATTCCGACATAAACAAAAGACAACCTACCTTCAATATACATCAAGTCAGTCACACAAAGCATGAAGTGTTATCTTGTTTTCTTCCACTAAACTTTCTAAAAAGTGCTTATGGGTACATTTTAGCTCAAGTTACTGAAGTTATCCTACTTTGTGTAAGACTTAGGAAGCAATGCAGGGGTAGCAACATCTGAACAAGGCTCAGAATCGTTCACAGAAGCTGATGAGAACAGAGGACCATAGCGTGGGAACAAGATACAGAAGACTCCTTCAAAACACATGGTGAAAATGTAACATTTTGGGAAACGGATCTAAAAAATACTCAACGTCACACAGCAAAGACCTCACAGTCCCACTGGCTTTGGAGCATTTTAACTAACTCCAACACTTGGGAGGTACCATACTTACTTCTATATGTTCTTTACAGTATTCCAAACCAATGTCACTAAGTATTTTTTTCACAGTTTTCCGGGCCTTTCTTAAACTGCCAAGGTTGTTGACAGGAAGTTGGAACATAGTTTCTATTGAAAAAGAAAGTAAAAGAAAAGGTTTAAGTTGAATGTGTTTAGTCTGAGAGAATGTTGCACTTCTAATCATTAGTAATTTTCTGTCTCATTTTACCCACATAACTCAGTATCAGAGCTGGACCAGTAACTAAGATTCTACTATATTTTTTTGTCTGATTTGTTCTTAAATGAGGCTGGCCATAAAGCTAGATACTGACAAACTTAAGAGAGCAATTGAAAAACCAACAAACCGATGTAGGAACTATTGCAGGAGTGATCAGCTGTGTCTGGAAATAAGTTTGGGGTTTTTTTTTTTCGGTAAAATGTGTATTTGAATGAAATTGCCCCCCTATGCTGAAGTACTAAAAAAAATCAATTCATCTTTTGTTAATACATACCCTAACTGATTTGAAAATTGCTAAGTTGAACTTCAAGGTTTGTGTCAGTCTTGGAATAGATTTAACAGTATCTCTTCAGTGAGAAGATGCTTCTTGCATTCAAGTGTAGATAGGATAAGAAATTAATACTGTTTCCTCTATTTACTATATTTGTAGCCTTAACTGGCTGACTGCTGTTTAGCAAACATCCCTCTTTTATTACTGGGATGGGACCTGAAAGCTTGGTCAGAGCCCTGCAGATCTAAATCACTGCAAGAAGTACAAGAGAGGGTTTAACACCTGGAAGCGTAGCTGGTTATTTTCAGTTTACAGAACAACCCTCCCTTTCAGTTCCCCACACAAATAGCGAATTAATCCAATTAAACTGTCTGTTAATGACTGGGGCTATCCAGCTGAAACAAAGTCTAAAATTTTAAGACAGGTGGATTCCCAGATGCAGCTGTAACCACTATAATTTCTTCCAGACACCAATAACGAGCCTTATGTTGTGTTCAGAGGAGGAGCTGGGCACTGCTGTCACTGCTGGCACCAACGGGTCCCCTGCACTTTACCGTGGTGCAGAAGAGCAGAAAGATGAAAGTCCCCAACAACACAGAGCGATTTTGGAAGTGCGAGGGGGAGAAGCCAGCAATAAAAAGGTAGGCTCTTCTCAAAGGAAAGGGGAGGAAGCTTCTTCCATAGCAAGAAATTGTCAGAGTTGTCTTTTCCCTAGGCTTTAATGGTCCAACGCCCGTTGCTAAAAGCAGCACCTCAAGATAATCTGAAGATCATCAAATCTCAGAAGATTTTTGATCACTAATAGTTCTCTGAGCCAAATCGGAAATGCTGCTTTGTTTGAACAATGCAAGGTTTGATTCATACCAACAAATTAATCCACTCTAAGGCCACAGACTAGCTATATCAAGTACAAATGGACTTTTTTTTTGTTAGAAGCTTGAAAGTATTTTTTTAACACTTTGAAGCAGAAGCCTAGAATGCAGAGTTCACAGAAGTTTGCAGCTGTTAAATAATTGAGTTAGACAAAGTAATTCTCCCCTTTTATGAGATCAAGGGCAATTTCTAAGCTACAAAGAGCTAACTAAGAGATTTTCTCAAAAAATCCAACCCAACCCTTCTCTACACAATTGTTTAAGTATTACCTGTCTGTTTACACACTGGCCTTTTTATTTTCACAGTCCTGCCACCTTGGACTAGATAATGCTTTAAGGCAGTCACTGAAAGCTTACTATTTCATCATTTCCCCCAACACCACTGTTTAGTTTCAGAAATGAAACTGCAAAGTTCTGCACCCAACAGCACCAATATAAGCCACTGCATGGGGTTTACATTGTAGAAGGACTGCTGGTACCACGTGTCACTAGGCTCTGGTCTCCTCACATTATTGAACTCAGAAATAGCTCCTGAGTAAGAGCATAAAGCTATCATGACATTCAGAATTCGTAACACAACACAGCCTATATAAAGGATCTACAGGAAAGTTTCCAGAAAGTACCAAAGCAACTCTGATCATTAAGTGCTTTGGTACTTGGGTCAGGCTGTCACAGATGACCAGAAACATTTTAACACCCCTCTATAAAGACTATCCTAGAAGCAAAGGAAAAAAGTTTATTCAGTTATAGTATCTGCAGCAATGAAGTTACTCAAACACATCATGTGAAGTGACTCTCAACAGTAATTTTCAAACAACATGGGCCAGAAATAAAACTGTTTCAGTGTTTTGTATCTTGATGTTCTGTGTTAATTTCCTCCAAGTAGCACTTGTTAAGAGAATTCAGTATACTCAAAACCATCTTGATTTCTTCACATACAAAATTCCAAATGCAAGTGTATTCATTTTTGTGACTGCAGAGGTGTTTCAGCTAACTCCAGTCTTGGGGAAAGGATTAGAGTTGAAAAAACATAGAATTAAGTTCCTATAAAAAATAGCTATATTCTCCATCTTTCATTTCAGGGAAACTCAAACCCACTTTATTAATAAGAAGAATTAGAATTCTAGTGAAATACCTTATAGGTAGATTCACTTACAAGTCTCCTAACACGACTCCTGGTCGTGCCATGAAGAGCGCTTCTACCCCCATTCTTTGCCAGCTTGGGGAAGGCAAAGATCAAATAGACCATGGCAATAAACTCCTCACTCTTCCCAGTTTTATTCCCTCTAAAGCCTCTAATGACTTTGTATGGGAACTCATGAACTGCTCTTTTTTTATGCTGTATCCATTCTCCTTGGTACTCTTTTATCATCAAGTATTTCAGCTGCAACTATAAGCAATATCCAGTACAGAGTTTGTCTTTAGGCAACAATCACTTGTAAACTTCAAAGTCAGGCACAAGTCTCAAAAGAACGCTGATTGTAAAATACCTTAGTTTACAACAAAATGCCACTAACAACTTCTTCAACCAGAAGAATCAAATGCTTTCTCTTAATTGTGTCTAACATACCTAGACATGCCAAATATACCATGATATATATAAACACAAGTGATAAAGCAAGTAATTTAAGACTGCCTGAAAAGATGTCTATTCTATCTGCAGCATTTTCTTGCCTCTCCTCTCCTGCCTGCCTCACAACCAAATCTGAGACAAGAATCATCAAGATCTTCCTATCACAACACTTCATGATAGAAGATATAATTAGATCTTTGCACCTGAAAACTGAAGATCAACCTTGCTTTAAATGTTTCTTGACAGCTAAATCCAGCTCACCTAATATTGGCAAAACCCCTCATCCTTAAGCAAATACAGCTCGTTTTATTTATTAATTTTCTTTACTATTTAATCATAATTGATCGAAAGCCAGACACAGTCTGATAATTATGGTTTACAACTACAAAAAGTAGCCAAATGTAAGCAGGAAAAACAAGGTGTAAAAAAGCAGAATATCGTTACTACACTAGAAACACTGCGCTTCATTCTGCATTTCACAGTCACATTTTGGAGATGCAACGACTTATTTTCGACAAACATCATGCTACAGGTAACAGCCAATTATGCAAAGCATGAACAAAAAGCTAAGACAAGCTTCCCAGCTAGCACAGAGGTGTTACCAAAAAGGTCTGAATGAAGTTCTCTCGCATCTTCATCCAAAATTCTGAAGGGGAAGCAGGAGGGAAGGGTTTGTGGAAAAGCAAGGAGTGGTTGGAAGGTAAGCACAGGGACAACAGTTAAGAGACTTCACAGAACTCAGTGTGTACATGGTATTGTGCTTGGAGAACTGAAGCACTGCATTTGGCTTTTAACAGGCTTTAAGAGTCCCAGGGAGGCAGAATTTCATTTTAAGTGCAGTTCTGATATTTACATCTTATAACCTCTAAATTAGGAGATAAAATGACTACTGAAGACTTCTGAAGTTTGAGAAGTCTACAGGAACTAGCATTTCAGTTCACTCAACAGAATCACATTCTGAAAAGGGAACAGGCCAGGACATAACATAGGCTGATTGATTTCAATTTATAATGATGTCCAAGTTTTAGGAAGTAACTAAAACCGCAGGCCAAAAGAGGCAACAACACTGTGCCTAATTTGTTTAAAATTAAAGGTTTCTTCAGTGTTTTGAAAAAACCCTCAGGTTCACTGCTGTAATAAAGAAGGGACCTCACTTCAAAGTTAATAGGGCTTCACTGCAAATGGCTTTGTCGCTACTCAGTTCTCTAACCCCGTTAAGCCATAGCAGGGAAAAAATTGTGTAACACCTTGAAATGCTCTCAGGAACATGACTGTGAACAATATTCAGGGAAAAACAATCCAAGGGACAAACTCATTATTAGAGAAAATTTCTGCTAAGCTTTCGGAATTTAACAGTGCAAATATCGTAAGACACAGAAAATCAGGAGTTCCAGTCTTTATGGCATGACAAAAAAGCAGAAAGGAAACAAGGCCAAGCCCAAAAAATAACCACTGCATAGTCACAGAGAAGTTTCAACAAACCCCAAAGTCTTCTTCACTTTGTTGTTGTTCAAACCGATTTTAGCATTTAGATAGACTTGCAGTGCCTTTCAACTCCAAAATGCCTATTTACCAACTTGTAACTCTCAGGAGCACTTCGAATTCCCGATGGAAAGAGTTGCAGTCACTATTCTAAAAACATCCAGAATGTGAAGTCTGACACATCCTCCTGTTATGTTACTCTAAGTGATTTTAAAACCACTTTTAGCATTTAATAAAAAGTAAACTATCCTCTCTGTTCCAGCTTCAAGCACTTCAAGTTAACATGGCCATGCAGTTCAGCCCTTTAACACATCAATTACCAAGGGACTGGAACCACCTAGAAAACCAAGTTAACACATGAGTTAAAAAAAAATAAAAAAGATCACTGTGCAATTATTTGGAAAATTATTTCATGTAAATACAATATTGCATGCCTGGTTTAGAGTTCTGTATTGCAAAAGTTAACATTTTCTTATGCTACATATTCTCAATGCAAACAGTGATCCCTTCTGAGGCAAGTATTGATCTCACACACAATACACTGTATTCACAACCTGAGAACTATGACCTTACAGAAGGTGTGCACCCAGGAGAGCGAGGACAAGGAACACAAGAGGGAAAAACAGCAAAGACCCCCTACCATATCAGTCAAATTATCAGAGGTGATGCAAAAGAGAAAGCTTCTGCCTGTCTTTAGACCCTAAAAGCTGTTTCTATTTTAGTGTAACTAAAATCTTAATTCTCCAGTGGGTCTTTTGTATTTTGGACCTCATCAGAGGCGCTGCCTTGCAGCCTGCTCCCTTTGATACCTTCGGGTAACAGCTGTGAGACTGCTTCAGCTCTGCCAACTTTATCTAGAAAAACCAAAGCGAGGATCTTCAAGCGTACAGCTTCAAAGCCCCCACAAGGTAACAATGCTGTTTTGATTCTAGGAAGGATGAACCAGTGTCAGAACACGACAGCCTTTTTCTCTCAACTAAAATCTTCAACAAGTATTCCAAATCTGCCTCATCATGTCATTTTCATTTTTGGACAACATTATTCAAAGTGCTTACTGTGCCTGATTTATGCTTGAGCTTTGTTACAATTCTAACAACTAGCAGGTATGTTTCTAATGTCACAGTCTTGTGGTGGGTTTCATCCAAAAATAAAGACCCAAAGAAATAATCTGGAGGAAGATCTTACTGTGTAAAGAAATCAAGACAGCACCGGTCCAGGTTTTCTAGAGAACCTACTCGGCTCTTTATGCTTAACTGAAAATTACACAAGACTGTCAGTTTGCAGCGTTAGGAAAGCCTTCCACGACCAGCAAGCACAGAACCGTAGGTGACACTGAACGGTTCATTAAGGAAGATGTCTTCACTCAACAAGGTTTGTAAAGAGCATCCTGGGAAATGGCAAGTAAAAAAAAAATATTATGGAACCCCCAAAAGCTATAAACTAAAAAAGCCCTAGTCCCTAGTGCATTTTAGGCTTATTCAGGCAGCTCAAAGCTGTACGAGTCAGCCAGGGAGCCTAGTGCTCTTCTGCAGTAACTCTCCACCGGCAGAACCAAGCCAGAGGAATACATCACTTCTAAAATGTTACTCTTTTTTTTTTTTAACATACAAGAAAAGTATGATGTCAATATGGCAAATGATACTAGAGAAACAACTGGAAAGTTACTATCTGACTATCCTTTGGAAATTTAATGAACATAGTTCTAAGTTCACAGAGCTGAAAACAGAAGCAGCCATTGATCAAGAAAACTACAAAATTAACCTTCCTGGTGAGTACTGAGTGAAAATTAAGAATGAAAAAGAGAAAAAAAGTTAATAAAAACGAGGTTCCTGGAAGCAGGTTTTTTTTTCTACATGCATTTATCAAGTTTCTTGACATACTGTTTATTTTACCAGCTGCTAATTCCCAGGCCTACGATGAAAGCCTCCCAGGAACACAGAGGCAGAAAGCTGGTAACTCATTTTAAAAGTATTTTCCCCTCACAATAAAATATATCAAATTACTCACAATAAGCAACATTTACCCCTCACCCTACTCCTTAAACACTGGCCCAGCTGACAGGTTCAGCACTTTAAAATAAAAGCTTTATGCATATTCAGTACGTTGACCATTTTGGTTTCGAGGAGTAGTAACATTATTCAGCCACATTCGGTTCACAGCCACACAGCAGTTAGTAGTTTTATTAATTACACAACTCTGGTTTTGTGGCTATGTCCTTCCAGGCTGCCTCATCATAACTGAGCAGTCAAAGCAGAGGTGCCAAAACACTTTCGTGGGCTAAAACAAAAAGCGTAGATCTTTAATCCTAAAACAAGCATAAGTTAAATACAGAAAATCCAAAAGGTGCAGACAACTGAACCAGTTCCTCATTTCCAGATCACCAGCTCTCTACTGCTCTTTAGCAGAGGCGCTATTTCACCACAGACTAAGTGCGACAGCCCCATCCTTCAGTGTTTGCTGTGAACAGGCAAAGAAGCCCAGTCTCCCAGGAAGGGCCGCAGCACCCCCAGTTGTAAAGATGGGAGCAAACTACCCTCATGTGTGCAAAGGCACCACCCCTTCGACTCTATGGGCTCAGATTCCCAAACTGGACTAGGGTTTCCAAAGGACAAGACTCTCATCCAGTATAAATCCACTCCCAATTCATACGCCTGCAACTAATGTTTTAGGGTTACCGCAAAAAAAACCCCACAAACCCAATGAACATTTTGGAAGTCCAGATATAAAAATGCTATATAAAATTTAATGAAACTGCAACTGTAGCAGGGGTCTTCCTGCTGTAATGTAAACGTCTACCCGTCGTCAGCTTTTTAGAACTGATGCCAAGGTGTTGGCTGGATTTATCAAATCAGATGTGAAGCCAACTGATTTGATGCCAACACCTTGAATCTAATGACACAGAACCATGCATCTCTTGAACTGACTGCTTCCTAAAAGCCGTCTGTGAAATTTACACTTCCATGCAACTTTTGTTAGCTAATTTACCTTGGAATAAAATTAAGGATGCAATTACAACTATCTCTTGGGCCCATTATTAAATACAATAAAACAAAACGTCAATGACCACCTTTGGTTGACCCTTCCTTTCCTAATGCTCTTATTTACTCTTTACTGAGGAATAAGAAAACCTGACTATTTTGGTGGTCTGAAACACAGGATTACCAACTGCTCTGCTGAAGAAAGCGTTAGATGTGAGCATGTGTGCAAACCAGACAATTTCATAGGCAATGTGCAAACCCAGCCTCTTCTGTAACATTGTGACTTTGTGTTTGTATACATCCATATTCAGGTCAATCTTGGCTTATTAAAACATTTAGCTCTGTAAGAATACATCTGAAACTAGAAGATACTAATATTTTCTGTTATTTCCACACACACTGATAAAATGGAATTGTTCTTACTCTCTCCTTTCCCTTCTCCCCCCTCATCATCCCCCTGCTGCTTCAAAAGGTTCATCCTTTTGTCGCTCTTTTTCCCCCTCTCTGCCTCATCCTTTCTTTGCTGGTTCTTGGCCTTCTTGATCCTTACCTCGCTCATTTTCCCTCTTCTCATCTTCCCTGCGCCAATTCATAGCGTCCACATTCTTTCGTCGTTCTCTCTCATCCTGTCTCCACCGCTTCTTGATATCTTTGTCCTTAACTTGCTCATTTTCTCTCCTCTTCTCATCATCCCTGTGCCATTTTATTGTTTCTGCATTTTTCTGCGGCTCCACGCTTCTTTTCAGATAGTCTTGTCGCCTCCTCCTCTTTTTTAACATATCCCTTTCCCTGGCACGAGCCTGCTTTTCTTTCTGGGAAAGAAAAGCTTTACGGGGCATCATGAGCTGCTGCTGTACCTGTAATAATATCGTATCCATGGAATGATATACTATACATGCACTCAGTCAGGCACCAACATCTCATTTGGAGCTGAATACTTCAAATGCTAAGCCAAGATAATTTACTGCTTCTTCTCTTTCCTTCGTAATCCTCTGCTAGCTCTGTATCAGACAATGACAGGCGAGTTGCTAGTGTTCAGCTGCAGATACACCACCTAACCTGCAGCTGATGCACATCCCACATGGAGAAGTCACCCTGGGCCTGAGCAGCAGGATCTCCTGCAACTCCTCCCACAGTTTTTAGCAGCCCCGTGGCGTTGCTGCACCCAGTTGAAGGAACAGGCTGGTAGGAGAGTTGAGAAGGAAACCTAGAGTTTCTTCTCTTGCTGGAGATCTACATTTCATGAAACTCAAAGTTTTATCTTTTCAGACCTCCACCTCTACCAAATTTGGTTGAAAATGGCCAACTTTTTTCTTGGCTGAAAGGAGGGAGGGGGGATTAGCAGACAAGCCACAGTCTGAGAAATTGTATGAGCTTTGTTTCCTTGGGGAAACCTGGCCAAAACATGTAACTGCAGTTAATGAAGTAAGTCCTGACTCATCTACTCAAACTTCCTCTAAGTATGTTGTGTCTTGCTATTCACAAGAACAAACTAAAAAAGAATGTGACTATTTACTTGGAGCTTCTGCTGACAGCATTCCAGATGAATGGGGCTTTTGGGGTTTGTTTTTAAAGAGGTGTCGATGAAGACCACCTTTTAAAAAATTTGATTGCTTCTCATCATTTCTCTGCAGTCATCCAAAACATTCACATCTTTAAATGTACCGGTATTAATACCTGCAATTTTTAAATCATGGAAGAGAAAAACAGACCACAGGAAGAATTTATACTATTACTAATATCCTTTAAGTACTCTTCTGTACATTTTGAATAACATTTCAGGAATGTCAAACTGCAGTTGTGGCCCAGGTTTGGTTTTTTTTTTTTTTAATTTTTGTTTAGAAGAGAGTTTTGCAGAGGTCTAATCAAAAAGAAAACTGCAGAAAGGACAAAATTACTAGATTAGAACACTTAAGCAAAGCCTAAAACAAAATGAAACAAATGTACTTTTAAAATTTAGCTACCTTATGGAAAGCACTTGTTCCCAGCATGCAATACTCCATCTTTTTCCTACAGAAAAAGCAATGTTTCAAACCCTTATTCTAAAAGCTGCTCCTTTTTCCTATGCATTATATCCCCCCGCATACTTAACCCCACTACTCTAGTCCATTGCCTTCGTTGGGTATGTGTCATGACCCCACGGTTTTCATTCCAATAATTCAACCCCAAATTTCTTAATATCTATAATAATACTAAAAGGGAAGGGCTGTAGCAGAATGAAACAGCATAATCAAAAAAATGCATGCAGTTTGGTAACAAGTTAGTGCATAAAATTCAGATTATGCTAAAAATTACTGCATTAAAACATGTAGGATAGCTCTCTACTAGACAGCCTGGTTTTAAGCATTAAATATTTCTCAATAACAGTTATCATTAAAATCAGAAAGCAATGAGAATCCAGGATCAACATCATCAGAGGAACCCAGACATTGTAAATCTTTAAAATAGTTTTAATTTCTCTATTGGCTGTGTGCCACTACTACATTACTGTTGTTTACCATTTTGAACTTAACTAACTTTTAAAACTTAACATTATCTTTATAATGTTATCAGTAACCTGATTTTATTCCAGTAACAATAGCACGAATAAAACTCAAATAAAATCATATTTCATGCAAATGATTCTCCCCTTTTTCCCCAAGCAAGTACTGACATTTAAAATCTTGTCATTTTTTTAAAAACTCTTTTGGGACTAATTGTTATATTTTCTTTCATTTGCTTGGTTTTTTTTTTGGTTTTTTTTTTGTAAGTCTTTTAGTTTGTTTTTTTGTTTTGTTGTTGGGGTTTGGTTTTTTCCCCTTTGGCTTTCTCTCTTCATTGTTGTTAACAGCAGTTCTCTCCCCTCCCTTTATACATATCCCAGCCCACTTTGACAGACCAATTGATAGACAAATGATAGAAAATATCTTAATAAAAACCACTTCAGCTGAATTTCCAAGATTAAACATTTCAATTGAGATACAAATAAAAAATATTGGATTCCAAGGAACGACTTAAAGGAACATCCAACTCAACTATGTATCTTTAAACTTCTGCATCACAAGCCCCAGCTTCTTCCCCAGTTTCTTTTAGCAAGAGAGACTACTTCAGGCAGTCTGGCCATTTCTCTTGTACTCAGAATCATCTTTCACTTTTGCCTCTGTTGGTTTTAATAAACCAAAAGAGAGGGAAAGATTTAAACCTGGAAACTAATTAATATGCAGTGAAGCTGCCAGTCTGATTGAGCTCAACATCCCTCTACCTCCCCAATTTTTCTAGAGTACAAGTTGGTGTTCCTTTAAGTTCAAAATGTCCAAACACCAGCAGTAAACAGTCAAAACTATCCCTTCAACTATTTTTTGCCCATACTTTGCTAAATGTAAATCTTAACTCTTCCCAATCTATTCAGTACATATTATGAGGCATTTACCTCCAAAATTAATGGTGCTTGGGCGTCTCAGACTCATTGGACAAGTTTCATGCAAAAGCCTCCAAAAATAATTCTCCTTCCAGAACGCCCACCTCAGCGATTATATTACACCTACTGTGTGAGGCCAAAGCCCGGACATAGAAGAAGGATCATATCCTGCTGTACAAAACAAAGCGTTAAAGAAAAGAGATAAGAAACGTAATAAGGGCAATCTTACATTTATAACGTATGTTTCATTACAAAGGACTCCAAAGCTAATTATAAACCACATTTACGGTACCTTTACTGATATGGAGCTACTGGAGAGTGTGTTCCAGCACGTTAACAGTGCTGCAGGAAGCTTTAGCAGATTTGTGGCTTAAACAACCGATTCCGCTGGGTGCTGCTAACCTGAGGAATATTGTAGCACTCAGATTTCAATTAAGTTACCCAATTTAGAAATGCGGGATGCAGATGAATGCTTCACACTTCATACAACCTTTCGACTCAAGTGGAGAGGACCCTGGTTTACACTTCATCCGAGCTATAGGTACCACAGCAGAGCTGCGCCCTGCAGAGATGAGGTACGCTCAGGAGAATACCAACAGTGCTTCCTTGCACAAGTAATTTTTCCTAGAAGGTTCCCATATAAACCCAGTCCCACTTTAAATGACAAGATTACGGGAACTCAAATGGGCGACGTGGCTGTCAGCCACAACCCTAGGGACATACATTCATTTGGGAAGCGTTCAGATTAAAATTTTCAGCTACAGTGCTGCTGGTAGGAGGATGTGAAGTAAACTGTTTGGGGTAATGGCATGGAAATGATTATGCTTCTGTAGGAAGGCTGATACCTCTCCAACTCACATCACCCATGGACAGAGAAACTCAGTCTTGAACAGACTGGAAACACAAGACATAACATTAGTATCATGAAAGTCTAGAACAACCAAATCTAAACTTTATAAAAGCAAGATTTGCTGAGTCATTTATAATTACTTTTCCAAGCGAGAAGGGTTTTTACTGCTTACAATTGTTAGATTTTAATCTGTTGATTACTCAGAACATTTACAACTTAAAAGTACAGATTGTTTTTCTTCAGCAAGTATGGTTGCAACAGAAGATCTTAAAACAGATCTAAGAGATTTAAAAAGACAAAATTCTTAAAATACTTCACAGTGAGGCAAACCAGAATATTGTATATGCTTTAACAAGACCACTAGCTGTGCCTTCAAACGGGTAAGAATGATGGGTTATTTTGTTTCATACTGGATTATTTTCTAACTAGAAAGCAAAAATTGTGCCCCTGTGTCTCTTATCTCCAAATTCCCCATCTCCCACTGAATCCTCATTGCAGAAAGCACCTTCTGGATGAGGACCCATCAGCCTGGCGAGCAGATCAGTGACAAGGAGCTCATCAGTCTGGCGATGCCAATACTGAGCATGGGTAAGAACATCATCCCATACTGGGCCTCCCAAAGACAGAGGATCATTTCCCTGCAGTGGGCTGCTGACAAGAATCACCAAGTATCTGGCATTTTTCTGACTTCATATAATCCGAAATTCTTTATTTTAGCCCTTATTTTGCTAGTATTTTAATCTGATGAGGTTCTTGGTTTACATATAACAGTGCCTCGTGGTAGCACATATCAGAGCTGACGGCAGATATATGTTCCTGGATGAAACGGAACAACACTCTTAGTTTCTGGATACTGTGGTTTTTTCATCTCTTTAACCCAACTGCATTTAAAATAGGGTCTTTTGCAAGTTTAAACTAAAGTTACATTAGGGATGGCTCTAAAAAGCTAGCCGTGAGACAGATCTGCAAAGAAGGCTGTTAGCACAACATTGAGTGAAAGATCTTAAAATTCAAGAAAAATATGCATGAAAATGAACCCATGGTTCCCACAGCAATAGAAAAGCAGCCTCCTCAGGTATGCAGGTTAAATGATGCTGTATTGTATGATAGCGTATAATATTCTACATTCACATGAGGACAGCGATGGCCTGTCCCTGCAGCAAAGTGGAAGCTGGGACTCTGGGACCTGACAATTCCAGGACAGCCGAACAAGGAAGAGCAACAGTCAGGAAGCAGAAAGGTATTTCAGGGAAGAGAGAGCAAATCAAACATACGAGGAGCAGAACCATCAAGGAGAACAGAGAAGTTGGAAGCACAGAAAACTAATGAAAGGTTCCTCGAAAAGGTAAGCATCACAATGAAATACCTCCCCTCCCTGCACTGAGTAAACAGTCTACTCCCAACACGTCTCTCGCTGGCTTACATTAAGCATTTTCACTTTCTTCTGCTGGACTCTTCTCTTTCCTCCTTATTTAAGCATTGCTGGCCTAGTTTTCAGAGGGCTGTGCACCCACATCTCCTGTGAAGGTAATGAGATTTGCAGTTTAACGCACATCTGAAATGCCAGACAACTAAGGGCTCATTTTTCAAGTCTGCTGTAATCCCAGAATGGAGGCTGTTTTGTAACAGCGAGCCCTCCATTCTCATGGCAACATTTTAAAGGGAGAGCACCTCCTCAGCCTTATCAGCTCAGCCATCTGCCACACCCATCTTCTGCCCATGTAATGTCATGGTCTTCAGTTAACTTGTGCCTGAACACCTCTCAACATCAACCAGAGCGTTGTGTGTGGCTGCTGCCAAGGTTAGACCCAGCACTTCAATTCAACCTCAGGCTGGCACATCAGAGAGCACAAGCCCCCAAAGGCCTTTAACTTATGTCTATATCCAAAACAGGACCGGGCACACTTAAAAGACAAAGTGCACAGAAAACCCAAATCAAAACCTCTGGAAAAACCTGACATGTTTTAGAACTATGACTACTTGAACTGAAGGACATCAACAAATGTATTTTGCTATTTGGTCAAAGCATTGTAAAACTTGTGCAGCATCGTGCACATGAAACCACCTCAACTCCCCCCTCACCATCAAACGGTCTATTTCTTAAGTCTCTTTGACACAAAAAAATTTAGAAATATTTTAAAATCACTTGAGAGAGTAAATCAGCTATCTCCAAAAAAATGTCAAGTTGTGTGTCAAACAAAAAGGACTGTTTTACACCACTTCTCTGGACATCTTATGTAAGTATTGCTTCAGGAGAGAAGTCCACCTAAAATGTAGGACCGGAAAAAACCAAGCCCACTTAAAATCCTTCGGAGGAAAGTCTTAGGCTAAAAACTTTAACATGCTGTTTCAGTGGTTACATGCAATTTTCAGCTATGGCTTAAGAAACTGTTTTATCTCTTTGTTTTTCAGCTTACTGTCTAGTTTCAGCTTGGTGACTCTTGTACTAAGAACTCCAACTTCCCATCAGATGAAAAACTTCTGTGGAAGACCATTCTAATGTAAGGAATCCATAAGGCTGGTATGTCTTACTCTCCATTCATTTTTTATTTAAAGGTTAAAAAAAATATCTTCTGCAGTCCAGCAGACAGGGATCTTCTAAGTCATTCACACACTTCTCATTCTTGCTCGATTTCTGGAATTTTCCACTGGTGCCAGAAGCTCCATCTGGTGGGTGTGTACACTAACTGCAAAACTGAAAGGGAATTAACTATTTCCTTATCAACTTTTGTTCAGTAATGAAAGTTCTATACACGGTGTAATTTCTGTGCCCCAGTATAATACAAAACGGCCAAATTCTGATTGCTCTGGGAACCACAACTCCGTATTTTTATTCTCGATGAATAATCTGCCGCCTTACACTCTGCTGAGAATTTCTGTTGGGTTTTCTTATTTTGATGACAGGCTGAAGTGTGTTAAAGAATGCCGTTAGCTAAATTCAAACGTTTTCTAAAGAAGGATCTTTTGAACACGTGATAAAAAACCCATGTCAATTCTGGCAATCTCTACAGCATTCTTAAAAGCAGTTTTAAATTGCATCCATTCTCCAGGGTATGCTGTACTTCAGTGTATAGGAAATTTTAAATTAGAGGCACTAGCGCTCAAGAATTAGGCTTACACACCTACTGCCATCTTAAATAATATCATTTGTCACTGTTCCAAGATCTCTAATGATAAACGTTTATATGCATCCACATATGTGCAGTGAAATCAATATGTAATATACAAACTCAATATGATAGCCTCACTTGTTTAGGGCTATTTCTTAAAGATTTCAGTTTGAAATGTAATAAAGCCTGTACGTCTTGCTGAAATTTGAAATTGAGACTGGTGATCACTGAAGCACAGAGGATATTATTTGCTTACACCATGATATCCACACTTCAGTGATCAGGAAAAAAAGCTACATGAGTATGGTCTACAATTCTGAAATAATCCTCATCTAGATTGTACCTACGCATGAACAATCCCAAAAAAGAAGCTATTTTGGAAATATAGGCATGTTTCACAAATTAGCAGCTACCATTTAAGTGAAATCAAGAATAATCTTGAAATTTTCAATCCAAAGCTCACAAAAACATTTGAATAATTAAAAATAGGGGCACAGAAGTCTCTGTAAAATGTGGAAGAACAAAGGCTGTAATTAGTATACACGTAATTGACGATTGGATTACACTGATTGTGAAACATCAGACTGGACTGCAAGTGAAAACGGTAGCCCTGTCTTCTCTGTGCCGTGTTTTCCTGACATCATCACTGTGTCAACAGCCAGAGCAAGAGACCTGATCCAACTGAAAAGGAGGTTTTTTCAGGCAGAGCAGTTCCCCTCCTCACCCAAACAGAAGTGCTAGGACTGGCACAAGGAAGGTGCCTCATCCTACCACCCCTGCCAGTGGCAGCACAGACACAGATACATTTAAACCCATAGCAAAACTGCAGCCCTTGGTGTGTCCCATCTAGCGAAATGCACTCCTTGCATGCTGGTCTAAGTGCAGAACAGATCAACAAAACAAAAGAGAGCATACAAATACTTTTATACAAGCTCATCCAAAACCCTGCCAATACATGCTTTTCCAGATAGTAGATAGATTAGATATTGAAGGGATCTCGCCAACTGGCTAGCATCTGAGCATTTAAAGTGTAAAAATAGTCAGTGAAGCAGGCTGACAGTAATTGTTTTTCCTTTGCCTTACCACCACTTCACACATGCTATGCACAAATGCCGGCATTACACAATTGGATAAAGTCTGTAAACAAGAGCTTAAAATCAGTCTTACCACTTCACATTTCTTACCTCTTTCCCTTTCTGTCTAAGCATAGCTCCCAAGTGTTCCAATCCCTGACTACATTCCAGCGTTAATCCACCTCAGCTACCGCTGTCTTCCATCTGACTCGGGAACCTTCGATATTCAAAAGGCTTCATAGCAGCAGCAGGATTGGGGAAACAAAACAAAACAAAACAAGATCACAAAATTAAGTTTGACTTTTTAGGAGAGGAAAAAAAAAAATCATAACATTTTAAGACAATTAGTTTGCCCACTTAGATTTCAAGAGACATTTTGCCCCCTGACTGTTGCTGCTATGAATCTGCATCACTACAGACTTCCTTTGGCCAAGCTGCAGCACAAGCAAAGAACTATCAGATCCAGAGTCACACCAGAAATCAATATACAGAAGAGGTAAGAAGGTGTGAAAGAAAGAATGCCTGAAGCCTGAAAGAGAGAAGAGAAGCTGGGGGTAGGGAAGAAACACCAAACAGTGAATCCAGGCTTGAGAGCATAGCCTTCTCCTACACTTCAATGACTGGATTAGCTGAAGAGTGGTACTTCAGTGGCCTTCACACAGTTACTTGATTTCTATTTCTGGTTGATTGTTTCAGGTACTGCCCCAGAAGTAGATTTCAAATGAAACATTTTGCCACATGATCTGGACAGTAAAGAACCTGCAGGTGTGAAGTGTTCACAGAGTCAAGCATACAGGTTTAGGACCCAACAGCCAGTATGTTTTCATCCAAATAATCTTTAATGCCACCTTAAAAAAAACCCAAAAAGTAAGGACATAAACGGTGGTAACTGAAAGTGACTCACTGCAGAAAAAAATGGTATTTATTCCACTCTTATTCAAAACCATCAGACAGATTCAAAAGCATTAATGTGAAATAAGGAAGGCACTAAATTTGAGTCTCATGTTTGCCTTTCGCCATTGACTAGTTATAGCAAAGCTCCGAAAAACGCAGATTTTTCCTTGAGGCATATGGCCCTCAGGTAGACAAATAAGAGTTACACCCTCTCTAAAAATGTCTTTATTCAAATCTAGAACTTGTATTTGTTTTTTTAATATCAGATTTAAGCACTTCCTGAAGGCTCAAAATGAACAAGTCAATTTGGCCATCCTGACTAGGAGAGCAAGGGTATTCTTCCCAAACGTGCCAGGTGAGTCAGAACAAACCTTGGACGTGTACAGAAGGTACAGAATTGTGGGCGTTTTCTTTTTTAAACTAAACTAACATAATCAGGAGTTCTTTTTCTTCCAATGCATATAGACATTTACATTACAATATCTTTTCTTCTCATCTCCATAGCTTATACTGTTCTTAGGAAACCAACACTTGTATCAATGTATTTATTTATACCTCCACATTAATAGTTACACTGTTACAATTATGTTAATAAAAAGCATATGCAACATATATAAAAAACCTAAGCACACAGCAGGTCTTAATTTAATATAACAAAAAATACAATAACGCTTGCACTGGTGCAGGCCAACACCGTCAGCTGCCATATTTTTTAAACAAGCATGTTATGTGCATCTTAAAAAAAAATATCCCAGCAAACGTACATTATAAATACAGAAACTCAGCCAAACTAATAATTTAAAAAAATATCCCATCTTTGTCCTTGCAGATGAAACAGATCAGGATCACACTTATCAGCTGATCAACTGCAGCTCTACAATGATCCCCTGCCTCCCTCCTGGCATCCCCATCCTACAGACTTTAAACTATGATCCTCATCCTATCTGATACGCTTTTGTTCACCCCTTCCACGTAAAATTTTGTCTCTCTTAAACCAACTTCAAGTAGCGGAGCAAAGATAACTTCCCCTTTCTGAAGAAAAAAAACCCCAAACAAAAACTCAAACCCCACCCAATGAATTGCCCATCAAGCCGCTATATCTTAATTGCGGCCACCTCAAAACAAATACATTAACCCATATTTTCACTCCCCCAAAACCATTTGTTTCAATTTCTTTCTTTGTATCAATCAAATCAGCTGCCATCTTAATAAAAACTTATAAAATACACATTGGGACTATATGACTTTTGACTACTGATAAGATATTGATATGGTTATGTTGTTCAGGAATGTTACTTTGAATTTTAACATTTACTTTCAGCATTTACTATTATTATGCAGTGGTAAAGCTGGGATGAGAATAATCATCTGTTATTGACTCTGTGGTGTGTCAGAATCACAACTTAGCTTCTGCAGAAAATTTGTACATGTACTCATTTAGAATTTAACAGTGAATTCAGTAACTATGGAGTACAGTTTGGTACCTAACAAATGATACTTTATACTATTAAAGATTAATTAAAATGCTGTAGTAATACACCACTGTAAATAACGCATACAATTCTGAAAATGCTAATGGGCATCTTCTGACAATTGGGAACTTCTACATATACAGAAAAAAAAGTTATTAATCTCATCCTGAAGATCACACATAGCCTTCCTAAATGTTTTGTTTGTGCAGCTGATGCCTAACACCGTAGGACACAAACTTTCCCAAACAGTTAAGAAGTTCCTCTCCTGTGAAGGCTTTTGACTTCTAAGCACTCTGAGCAGCAGATGTTGATCACCACTTAAGACCACCACTTAAGACGCCTGTCTTACCTACAGGCTCACCACAGGCAGCACCTTTCACCTTCCTCAACCTTTGCATATCCAAACAACATCTCTTTCCTGAAACTCAGCATAAGTGATCTTAAAAGCTCCTAATGACTCTCACTCTAGCAGTTCCAACAAATATACATTCAAGCATAAATATTAGTAACATAAAGAGAAGATTTCTATAAACCTGTCTGATGGGCTATCACTTCGAGTTAAAAAATAAAAAATACTTTTTTTTTTTATAATGGGATATTAAAAAATATATCAGTTTGCAATGATCTCAGAGAGCTGTCCTCAAACACTGGAAGCATCTCATTTCTATTAATTACCAATAAGTCATTTTAAAAAATTAGGAAATAATATTAATTTTAGTAAAGGACAGCCTACTATTAAAACACCGTACAAAACCCTTTAGCTTAACGTGTCTCTTTGAGAACAAGCTGTTTGTTGTTTGTCAAAAAGGACACCACTATTTTAACTGATGTTTACTTAAGTATTTACTGTAATAATCTCCAGGAAAGGCAATAATCATGTTACAGCCCAACAGCCTCAAGTGCAATTTTGTTTTAAGATTTCGACACATATCATGATGTTGATCTGCTGATACCAAGTTACTGCCCAACATCTGTAAATGTGTATCTAAAAAGGAACCAAGCTTTGGTTTGTTATTAAAAACAAACAAACAAAACCCATTTCTGTTGTTTTAAACAGGACGAACCATCTTTGCCACCTAGAAGGAAAGGCCACTTGTAATTACTACAGTTACCAGAGTCCCCAAGTGAAAGTTTTTCCAAGGAGCTGAGACCCTGCAAGAAGAGACAAGGCTGGTGGCCTGCAGTGCACACAGGCTGTGCTACACAGCAGCCAGCCAGGGCTGGTCAACACTACCCTGACAGGTAGGACTCCATTATCTCAGATACATTTCGTACCTCTTAACGGAAATAGAAAATATTAGTAAAAATAAACAGAAACACAGCTAGGGTAAAAAACTCAAACCCTTAAAAAAAAGGGGGGGGAAATTTCTCTGAAAGAAAACCTCTTTCACACCTACCAAATGGCTTAAATACATCCAATTAACAAAGAATATGGAAACGTCAAGTAGCCGGTTGCCCAGACTCTGGCCATGGCCCCAGACAAAGCACTCCGTGTCTCGCACGGCAAGTTTCCACCGCCGCAGCCATGCGCGGAGAACGTGTGAAAAAAGCCATGCAAGTTCGTAAAGCAAATGGTACCACAAGCCACCACCAAGTTTTGATACAATTGCTGACACCCTCCACAGGGCCTCACAAAACCACTCAAACCCCTCCATATGCCCCAAACCCGCTGGGCCAAGGCACCCGCCGCTCCCTCGCCAGCCCCTGGCGCTGCCCTCCCACCGCTACGAGGCGGGCGAGCTGAGCAGGTAGGATGGATGCCAGGGGCAGGCCAAGGCCCGTCCCGCGGGGCGGAGGGGACCGGTAGCGGGGCTGGGCCCCCCCTCCCCGGTTCCCCCTCCCTCACCCG
>VXBJ01004038.1:524603-543117 GCA_013400055.1 Nycticryphes semicollaris
CTGTCCCCCCCACGTGACGGCGGCGCGCGCACGTGACCGCGCGGCCGGCGGCACACAGTCGGTCTGGTGCCGCGGCGGTCTCGGCGGCGCTCCCGCCCCGCCCCGCTCCTATCCGCGCGCCACCGCCCGTTCTCCCGGGGGCGGGGCGGGGCCACCCTGGGGAGCGCGGCCCGCGGCGGAGCCCCCGCCGCGCGTCACACCATGGACAGCGCAGCGGCGGGGCCTGAGGGGACGGGGTCGCCTCACTCCCGGCTCGGCCGCAGGCGGGGGGGGGGCTGGGCCACGGTGGGCCCTTCCGGAGCTACCGCATCCGCCCCTCCCATTCGCGGGTCCCGCAGCCGGGGTAAGCCGAGGGAAGGAGGCTTCGAGTGTGGCGATGGCTGTTCTGGGTGCGCCATTAGGGTCAGGCACTGCGAAATCCCTCATTACGCTAACGGTGTTAGTCGGTAAATGCGGTGAGGTGACAGAGCATGTGTCACATTCACACGCCGATACCTGAATTTGTCATATTTTGGCTTAATTTACTGACGGCAAGCACCCGTATGTCAGGTTTCTGGTGAGCTTCGTGCCTACGCGCCCACCCAGAGGGACAATGGACCCCGCAGGCGCCGTTTGGAGCAGTGACATTTGCATCGTGACAGGACTCCACGTGCCGTTCTGAGACAAAGACGCTCAAGATCTCTTCAGCAAATGAGTCCCGATTCGATAGCAGGGTATAAAAAGAATTCTACAAGTGACAGGGAATGATGGCTTCTGTTACTTCAAAACCACGCAAGCACTTGAAGGATGAAGCAAAGTGTAATTCCTTCCATCCTCAGCATTCAAAACCTTTCTGGTTCAGTGACACGGATTACAGCTAAGCCTCATAATACTAGAAAGAAAAGACTTGTGTTTTCAAATCCAGTATAAAAGCCTAGAAAAGTTGTCATAAATTACTTAGACTTCATGAAACTCAAGGATCTTCTACATTTTCAAGTGACTGATACCCTGAGAGCGTGTGCATTTATCACAATTCACGTAAACAGCTTTTCTGAAGAATTTAGTGACATTTTATTGTATTTGTTAGCTTGCTTTGAGACTTTCTATCTTGGCAGAATTTAGAAGTAGGCTCTTTGTCACCATCTGCAAATCACACCTTTATTTCATCAGGTACTTTCACGGTCTCTTCACGTTAGTGGTCGTAAGAATCAGTGAGTCACGTAAAGAGTCTTTATCATACAACAGAATGGAAACACACAAAACTTACCTGAAAGAACAAAGCTGGTGCTTGAGCAGTAAAGGGGTTTCTAGAACTGAAGTACTTAGAAGTTTCTCTGTGACGTACATATGTGAAATGTCTCGTCTAAGGAAAGCAAAGCTGGTTTGGTTTTTTCTATAATAACTTCAGTTTGCCTTCCAAGAGTGGAAGTTTTTTCTTTGATGGTGCAAGTAAGGAGGTGTGTTGGAAAACATTTCTGGAGCACTGCTAAGCTGGTACGGTGTTCAGAAACCATCACCTACCTTCATGGACGCTTAAGCCAGTTTGGTTGCCATCGACACCAAACAAACTTTAGGACTTTGCTTTTTCAAGACTTTTTTATTAATGCTTTAGCACTGACCACTGTTTAGCCACTGCTTATTAGCAGAACATTATAATTTTACTCACCTAACTTGTCTCTTGCTGGTCAGACTTCTCTTTTCTTCTTAAAATGATTAAAATTTTAGAAGAGGAGGGGAAATATTTGCAGTGCATCTAATAGCATTTTGTTACACACTTTTCCTTCATTCTGCAAGAAAACGAGGAATCAGGCACGAACTTGAACATAAGAAGTTCCATTCTAAACACAAAGAGGAACTTCTTCGCTTTGAGGGTGGCAGAGCACTGGAATGGGCTGCCCAAAGAGGTGGTGGACTCTCCATCTCTGGAGACACTCCAAACCTGCCTGGACAAGTTCCTGTGCAACCTGCTCTGGGTGGACCTGCTTTGGCGGGGGGTTTGGACTAGATGATCTCCAGAGGTCCCATAGCATGCTGTGATTCTGCAACAGCAAACCACAATCACAGAATCACAGAATCTTAGTGGTTGGAAGGGACCTTTGAGATCATCGAGAATGATAAATAACTCTAAAAGGTTTGGAGTGACGAATGGTAAGGTCTGCAGTTGCCTTACCTACAAAGAGCTGTACATACGGGTGATGCTTTTGGGTGTGTATAGAAGAAGATTTAACTGAGAAAATGAATTGTAGTAACGGAAAAGAGAGATAGAAGTTAGCAAGCACTGATTTGGATGTGAGGCTGAAAGACATTCTTGGGTCGCTGGGTTATTCCTAGAAGATGGGCATGGTTGCAGAGGATTGTTCCATTTAACTCACTGCATCAGTCACTACCATGCTTTAAGGCTCTAGCATGGATTTCTTACATGTAAAAAAGAAATTTCTAAGAAAATACAAAGCAAGTATAAACATACACCACCATCAGAAAAAAAAATCCCACAGACCTTCTAATCTAAGAGTTGACTTTGGGAAAGCATAGTAAGAAGTGTATGAACGTTAGAGGAACTGAGTTTAATGGAACGTGATAATGCAATTGGAAATAGAAATTATATTTGATAGATACTTAAGGAACACATGAAGATACGTGCAAAGGATACAGTAGCACAAACAGAAATAGTTGGAATCCAGGCAGAAGAACTTAACAGGCTTTTGGACATCTTTCCAGGTCCCGCATTCTGGGTGTGAGTACAAGTACCAGAGTAATTCTGTACCCTGCTGTAGTTTCTTGGTACTTCTTAGAAGAAGCCTCCAGGGCAGGCTGGCAGCCAGAGCAGCTGAAGGCAGAGAGTCCTCTAACCACTTCCTCAATATCAACAGTATCAAGGAATTTCCAGCTGGAAACAGTATTTCCAACCATGACTGTGGTACCTAGTCTAGAACTGGGGCCAAAAAAGATATGGAAAACAATTTGTGAAGAGTTCAGAAACTGGAAATCGGTGTGAGAGGGCGTTAAATTAGATATGGATAGAAGGAAGAGCATCAGAAGGCAGAAATATCTGCTCAGCACACAAGATGGGTGATGCAGGCAAAATTTTTTAAGGCAAGGTAGAGAAAAACAGGAGGGAAATGTAATTTAACAGCCGAAGTGTAAGAAATGTAAGCTGAAAAATCAGGGGGAAAGGGTGAGATGGTGCATGTAGAAAGCAGTCCTTAAGTGATGGGCAAGATCTGCTTCTCACTTAGTTCAGTGAGACTTTTTATGGTGGCTTTCATTATGACAGTTGTCAACAATGAGTTAGAAAACAACTTATTTATGAAAAGATTGATTTCACAGGTAAAATTCAGGCAGTGGAGAAGAGGAGCCTTGAGCCCATTTTTCTCCTGTGTACAAAGTGAGGGAAAGGAAATGAAACAAAAGTTGATGATAATAATCTTAATATACTTCTTATATTACAGAAGTGAGTATTGTTTCTCACAATAGACCACGGCCACTAGAAAAATCAGTAAAATCATAGCATTGTAAGAGACTAAACACTTAACACCAGAGGAAAGACAATTAGTATTCCCAAGGTGAATAGGTATAATTGAACATGCGTTGTGCTACTGATTCAGGTCAAAATTATGCCCACATTCATAACTGTACTAGTTTAGCAGCAGTACTGTTGGGTTTTATTCAAATGCAAAATACTTCAGACAACTATTGATGGCTTTAACCATCTAACCATCTAACATAAATAATTACCCCAGAAAGGAACCGAATTTAGTCTGTATCAAGATCAAAGCAGGGAAGAACTGTCACTGTCCTTTACTCCTTTTTTATTTCTTTTTTNAGCAAGCAGGTCTGTGATTAGAGCTGCTTAAGAGAGGTTTGCTTAATTGGTTGGGGTAACTTGAAAGGCAAAGTTCACCCCTTAGTCAGACCAATAAGAAACTTATCTGTTGTAAGCAACACTAAAATTTCACTTGGAAGCTGGTCAGACCAGTATCATGTCCTTTGGAGATGATGCTCTACTGCCATGACAAACTACATTCTTTCTGTAGATATAGGATTGACCTCTTAGATGTTGTCAATGCTCTCAGAAACACTGCATTCATATAGGACTTCCTTAATGAAAGATATTCATTACCACTGAAAAATCACCTAACTTCAGTATTTCAATAATTTATCATTTTGAAGCGGTTTCTTTTATACTGCCTCTGCACTGTACAATAAGTAATATAATTATTTTGACAGGATCCACCCATCAAAAGTACTGCCACATGTTGCCTTTGCAAGAGCAAGCAGAATGAAAAGTGGACTATAAATGAGTGCTCTCCAAACATGCTGCTGTCACGACATGACATTCACCATCCAGTAAATCAGTCTCGTTATTTTCCTCTTGGGTATCCCCCCAGTAGTTGCACAGAAGTAGTGGAGCAGAAGACCCCAAAGCATTCTCAAGCAGTGACTACAAGAGCTCAGTCAAGATCTTTCCTGTTCCTGAACAAAAGTAGAAGTATTATTTAGTGCTCAGATTTTCCCCTTCCTGAGAGCACAGCATTTTAGGAGCTTCCCAGGAAATATCAAGTTCTCAACTGTGGTTTTGTTCACCTCCCAGGTGTGGGAGATGTTTGAGAGCCAGCCACAAGGTTGTTTGGGTTTTTTTTTTATTATGATGCACCGTTATAGTAATTTCTGTTGAACTGTCAGTGCAACTACCCTTGCAGGGATAACCTTCCACATTATTATCTTTGCCCACTGCTGCTTTGTTGAAACCCCTCCCTCAAGGGCTGAGTTTTCAGATCTAATTTTGGGTTAAAACTTGTGATTCAGTTTCCTTCTCTCCAGACCCAATATATTTTCCCTGAGCAGCAACAATCACAATCTGTAAAGTCATAAATAACCACCATGCCTGAATGAAGAAGGTAAAATGTGGCAGGAACCAAGGAGGAAATGATACTCAAAAAGTTTCTGTGCTTTACAGAAGTTCTGTGATAAGATCCTCCCTCTATATCTTCACTTTGAAGGCAGCATATTGTAAAACAATGATAAAGTTTGATAAAGAATCCTTTTGACTGTGTACACCCTGTTCATACTGATCCTAATGTTACAATTTGTCTCTGGACAAAACCCTGGAACGCTAACTGTTGAAAATCTGTTGCTGAAGTCATCAATGTATTGAACTCAGCAGGCAATCTGTCATTTCATTCCTTTCTGCCAAGATTTCCATCCATGCTTATACTTGGAATCTTGATAGACCCTTAAATAAATATTATTGATTAGTCATTATTATTTTTTACTGTTGATATGCAGAAGGTTGTGCAACCTTGCAGTTGGCTTTCTACACAATTCACTGGAAGATACGTTTTAATATGGTGCTCACATTGGCAACTAGGTACATCTTTATTGCAGGTTCAGATTAAAGCCTCAGATTTAAAAACAAACAAACCAAAACTGACGCCAACCCTCTCCCATCTCAGACCAGACAAATCTCACCCACAAGACCCAAAGCACATAAATGAGGGATTTCATTTTGATACTGGTTTCACATTCAGTTGTACATGTTAACCAGACCTTGGTTGTCTGAAGTAGTTGTCCCAGCTTCAGAATCATAATGATCTAGGTCAGAGGGATTAAACTGCTTAATCTTGTGAATTACATACCTAAATCTTCATACGGCTAAGAGTGGCAAACCCCACACCTCAGGGTATGAACCCATACTGTGTATCCCTGAGGCAGGGCTAGTGAGGGTGTCAGGGGCACGGGGAGAGCACAGCTCCCATGTGTTTAGCTGAGCAGGTGCTAAGTCCTTGGACAAGAGGTGCTATCAATTTTAGTAGCCCTCAATTACATGTTTCACCTCCCAGCGGGGGCTCCAGATCGACTGATACAAAACGTGCTTAAGTCCCTCAGCAGAGCTCTGACTGGGGATGAGCGCTCAGAACTACTCTCAAATCAGAGTGCGAGCACCACACTTAGGTGAATGATAATTCTAATGATATGCCATGCATAACTCCACAACCCGTTCTTTAACTCAACTCTGTTGGGACTGCTTGCTTGAAGTTTAGCACATGCTTTGGCTGTTGGGGATTTGAACAACTGAGCCTGCTGTGCAGGAGTTTTCATACATCACATTCGATCTCTAGCCCACAGTAACAGAACACCAGATCTTTCTAGAGCCCTGCCTGTCTGCCAGTGGAGGTAATCAGTTTCCTGTTCAGGGAAAGTGAGTATTACTGGTGCAAAATGTGTTACCTTCTTCTCCCTCTTCATTAAACATGGCCAACCAAATATATCCATGATATATACCAATTTAAGCCAGGAAGGAATTAAAACTTCTTTTCTTGCCAAATGATTGAGTGCTTGCAGACACAGATTCCTAAGAAAGTATAATAAAGTACATTTGCAGAGTATTTGTGCCTTCATAGGAAATGAATGTGGATGTAATTAAGAAAAGCTGATTTATGTGGAACTGTAAAACCAGGGACATAAAATGAAAATTTCTCTGTAAATGTCAAGTGAGTGTTTTGTGGTGGCCAAAACAAGGCACGTAGAGTATTGCAATGGTATTAAGAAAGGAACTGAAAATTAAAATGCCACTATTTAAATTCCTATCACATGAATATTTAAGACATGGTATGGAGTTTTAGGCGCCTGATCTCTAAAGATTATACTAGAACTGTTGTTCTATTATACTCTGCTGCTAACTTTTTGAGAATAGCTGTGATTGTGGTGTGGCTTCTTGTCTGAGAAAATTAAAAAGACAGGACTGCGTAGGATTGGGAGATGAGCAGGGTCTATAAAACAATAGGAAAAGGCGAATGGGAAAGAGGATACAGGGAACATAGAATACTAGGACCATAGTTTGTGCTGGAAGGGACCTTAAAGATCTGGTTCCAACCCCCCTACCACAGACAGGGACACCTTGCCCTAGATCAGGTTACTCTAAGCCCCATCCTTGAACACTTCCAGGGAACTTCTACTTGTTGAAGGGGCATCCTACTATCTAATCTAAATCTCCCCTCTTACAGTTTAAAACTGTTACCCCTTGTCCTATCACTCCACTCCCTGATAACGAGTCCCTCCCCATCTTTCCTGTAGTCCCTTTAGGTACTGGAAGGGGCTATAAGGTCTCCCTGAAGCCTTCTCCAGGCTAAATAACCTCAACTCTCTCAGCCTGTCCTCATAGCAGAGGTTCTCCAGCCTTTGATCATTTTTGTGTCCCCCCTCTGGACCTGCTTGAGCAGGTCTTTGTCCTCCTTTCCAAGAAGTCCCAGAGCTGGAGGCAGCAGTGCAGATGGGGCCTCACCACAGCAGAGCAGAGGGTCAGAATCCCCTCCCTCGCCCTGTTGCTTTTGATGCAGCCCAGAATGGGGTTGGCTTTCTGGGCTGTGAGTGCACATTGCCTGCTCATACTCAGTTTTGAATCCACCAATAGCCTCAGGTCCTCCTCCTCGGGGCTGTTCCCAATCTACTGATCGAGAACCTCTGATGAACTTATTAGTAAGTTTTACATAAAGTACTTCACAAAATACATGCATTAAAATTGTCAAACTCATTGCTGTAGAAGCCAAAACTTTCAAGGGCTTCAAAATGCATTCAAATCCTTAGAAAACACAAGGAACTGTTAAAAGGTCCTGACCTTCTTGACATCTGGTTCCAAGAGACGCTGTGTTGCCGACTGTTGGTGTATTTGGGCAAAGATCATACAAGTTGTGTTTCTTACTTGGTTTCATTCTGCATCCATTGTTGATCACTGTAAGAGATAGCATGGCCATTCCTGCCTAACTTCCTTCTTCTAAGTTACTCTCCCCCTGCAATATATATCCTGTTAAATTCTGGGGAGGGTTCTCTTAAGAATTTACATAGTTGGTCTTCCAATACAAAGAGGCTCAACTAAAAGAAACCAAGAACAAATTCAAGTAACTGAAAGAATTGCTGTTAAAAGTTTAAGTAGGACTATGTGATGGTTATTTCACCTTATTATTTGCTAAAAAAATGCTAACTTTGTTAAAGAAGAACCTCTGTTAGTGCTCTGAACACTGGCTACATTATTATAGTATTTATTTTTCATGAACCCTCACGGCAATGCATGCAAAAGAAAAGGTCATCAATAGAACGCAGGCTTAGAACTTGTTTTTGCAATGTTTTCCTATGCACAGAACGCTGCTCAAGTACTGGCGAGGGTCTCCAGCGCCAGATCCGAGTGCTCAAAGACAGGGAAAACTAAAACTAGATGGTTTTGGTCATCTCAGTGGAGAAACTCCTTGGAAAGAAAGTACTGCAGGCTGAGATGTGGGAAAGGATGGAGGGGCGATTTAGGCTGGTTCTGGGCAAAGATTCTATTGGTGGTTTTTTGTGTTTGGGTTTTTTGTTTTTTTTTCCCCCTTAACTCAACATTACCAGCACATTATTTTATGAGTCTCCCCTTTATAAGTGCATTGAGAGTCAAATGCACAAACAACTACAACTTCTGAAGTTCAGGGTTACTCTTACTCTAAGACATCTTTTGAAAGTGCATTCAAGGGTCACCAAACCCAGTGTTTATTTTAATAAATATACAGTCCTTTTGCTAAGGAAAAAACCCCAAACCACTCAGGTGGTTTGCATGGTATATATTGTGAAATACGTGTGTGTGCCTGTGTATATATACTACTAACTTCATGGAAAGCCTGAATGTTCTTAATTCTGCTTCTTTCCACATGTATTAATTCCTTTCAGTGGTGCTCCCTACAAGCAGCCTGGTGCAGGCTGTTGAAATCAGTTTCTCTTGTGACCTTTACTTGTCAAATGTCAAGATTTTGAAGTTTCAAAAACTTGTAGTGTCTACTTGTGTCATGAAGCACTTCTTTCATGATAATTTGAATACCATTACCTTTAAGCATAATAAGAAATGTGGCCTATTTATCTAAAAACTGAATATAAGCCCAGTCACCTTTCAAACTTTCACATACCAGAGCACACAAAATATGCCGTGTATTATGATCTTAATTTTTTATGTAAAAGCACCTTCCTCTCAACACAAATAGATAAGTGAGAGAAATTTACCAGCTAATTTTCATACCTAAAAAGTAGGCATACACATTCTAACAGTTAAACCCTAACTCACAGCAATTAGATCATGAATAACTAATGTCTTGGACCCTTGTTACAGAAAAGTCTGAGAAAAATATGATCTTGCTGAGGCTCAATTTGTATTCTAGCAAATGGCTTTCCGTAGTATGTAAGCTTAAATAAACATCCAAACCCTCACTTTTGGGTCATTAAAAACTTGGTACCTATTTTCAACTTAAAATGTCGATTTTAGCCGTGAAACCTCCAAATGAAACGTAAATAGATGAAACCTATTCACTGGAGATCTCAGTGGCCCCTTAGACCCAGAAATTTATTTATCTATATATTACTGGATCTCATTAGCCTGCACCAAATAAAATTTATAAATAATTTGCTGGAAAAGTACAGGCAAATATCATAAAATGTACAGTTAAGTCCCTGTAATCCAGTTACACGCAGATTCAAAATCTACAGCTATGTTTTTTTATTATTTTAAAGCAAATTAAATATGAAACTTTTGTCTGAATAGTCAGAAAAGAAGAAAAAATATCAGAATCTGTAAAAATTCACTTAAGAACAAAGGGGTATCTCTAAAGCAGTCAACTAGAAAATAAGCTTTTGTTTTAAAGGTCTATTTAACTTCGTCACTGTGATAACTATGTAAAATATGAATTTATCATTTATCTACAGACTTCCTTTTTTTTTTTCTAATATTAACTCTATCTAGTGTACTAAAGGAATGCAGACAAACACAAGCCAAAGAAGTGTAATTGTAAAACATTTGTTTCTTCTCCTCTGCTAACAGTCATTTTCTGGTACAGGTATCCAAGGAACTACCCTGACCTCCTCTAAGGGAAAAAAAAAAAAAAAAAAANNAAAAAAAAACAAAAAAAAGAGGAAATTTTTTTCATATAAATATATATGTAGCCATTATTAGAATAATATTATCCTTCTGATTACTATTTCCCCTCTTCCTTGAAGTGCATTAAACTGCAAAGGCTTCATAATTTCTGAGTTCTGGCTATATCAAACTGTGAGACAAAAAAAATAGTATTTCTCCATGTCATTCATCGGGATCTGGAATAAATAGAGATTTTACATTGCAAATTGACATAAGAAAAATTTTTCAAATTTCCTCAGTGAAGTGAATTGGGTCTTCTGTCACCTTAAAAGTTGGGTGAGATGTCATACTCCTGTGTAACAGATTCTTAAAATGTTTAGTTTCCTCCAGAAAATAGGAAAAGGGAATCTTCTATTCTTGGACAAATACATAGAAAGTTATTCCATACTATTTGTTTTCTAATCCAAAGAATACTCCTTCCTTCCAGTCCAGGAACAATTTTACAAAGAACTAATCACTGCACTTCCTCTTAAACTACCCAAGATCCTACTAGTTCTGCAGTAACTGTTCCATGTATCTGTTTTAAGATACACATATATATGTGCTGAGAAAAAGGGAACTAAGTGGTATCTATTTAAAATACTATCTGCAAAACAAAGAGGATATAAATTCTGCAGTTTTTTTACGTCCTTCATTGTCTTTATTTCAAGATCATCTTTAGCTCCTGCTGAATAGCGATTTATTTCTACATGCAAAAGATCATTTAGCTTTGTGCTCTTTATTAAGACGTCATTGTTTTTACAAAAATAGAATACAGCATTAGTTTTTATTAGTTTTTAGCTTAACATACAGTTGATTTATTTTGAAAGGAGCATTTTGGGACACAATATATTTAGTTTATTGGTGGTAGTTCATTTAATTATTAGTTTAGAGCAGGTCTTCAGGGCACCACACAAATTATCAAACTTCTGCTATTATGTATTAAAAACCACAGAGATGTCAAAAAAAAAAAAAAAAGGTGATTTAGAATAAACGATCATGTTGTAGCAAACAAGGTCAAGAGTCCCTTTAAGAAGGAGACTATTTCATTGCCTCCCAGTTTAGATTCTCCATACACACGGTCCACAAATGAAATAGGAACCTGTTGAAACAAGCAAAACTATTTTTAAGGTTCAAAACCTAAATAATCAGATATGCTGTAAACAAAAGAATAGCCTTTGAACTACAGCAGGTTTAGACATGGGAAGAAGGCAAGCACCAGATTATCTTACTTTGTGTCAGTTCTTACCAGTGGCTTTAATGATGCCCTATAGCTGGGGAGCATGAAATTATTTGGTTTATCACCTTTAAAGACGATCCAAAGACATTACTCAGTGACTGGATGATCCACCAGTCAGAACAAACTTAATAGCTTAAGTGCACTAAAAGCCTGGGGGCTTAAAATGAACCTTCACCACTCTCCTTGTTAGTTAAATTCAGTACCTTTGAGTCAATGCCTCAGGAGGACAAAAATCTCCCGCCACCATGAAACAGCACTTTCTGACCTCACCACTGGCTAGAAGATGACATCTGAATATGGCAGTTAGCCCATATTTTACAAGCAATACCAGTCTTCGATTGACCA
Source organism: Nycticryphes semicollaris (assembly GCA_013400055.1). NCBI lineage: Eukaryota > Metazoa > Chordata > Aves > Charadriiformes > Rostratulidae > Nycticryphes > Nycticryphes semicollaris. The sequence continues at coordinate 536,075 of VXBJ01004038.1, forward strand.
TTTTATAGATTATTTACAGGATTAAAGGGCATTTAAAACACTCATTTTGTTTTCCTTACTTAAGGGATCATACTGTCCGGATCAACTCACTAGTAATACAGCTTTTCAGTATTTTTTGACCATGTACAATTGACACATGACAGGACATTCTGCCAACACCATATTAGAATATTCAAGAATTCCCATACGTTTCTGTGCAAAATTGAAATACTTCAGGGGCTAAAGAATTGCATTTGCAAAAGTCATTAAAAAAATTGGCTTAGTGTTCTGCTGGCAGTTTAACCAGAAATCATCTGGCAAGTGGAATGCAAAAATCACCACACCCTTGTATCTGTGCCAGGACTGAGGATTTCTCACAGTTCTAGCAGATCAGTCCACAGCAGGAGGGACCCCAGGGCAAGAAGATGGTAAGGAAAATGCCTACAAAGGCACATAGAGAGGCTCAACAACGACCCTGGCTTTCTTAGTAGGCTCCCTTCGATGATCCCAGTGAGCACCCTGGCAACTACAGACAGCTCATCTATGGGGCATGGACAGAAATCAGTGAGTATGTCAGCAATGCAGGATGTCAGAATTGTTGTTTCTAGACCAATGATGAAAGAATGGTTAATACCTCATCTAATGAAAGGTATCCAGTCTTTCCCTTCAGTATAAGAATTAACTACCTGCGTGGTTGCTGGACTTTGCCTTCCTTGCTTAAGAAGGTCTATCATTAGTCTTAAAGGAATGAAGAAGACTATAGTCCAAGACTATTCAGGTATAACTTTTGTCAGTTCATCTCATCATCCATTTGTTCCTTCTAGACCTTAATTAGTTCCTTAATTTTCAACTTCACTTAAGAAATATTTTACCTTTACAACTGAATCTGTATTTTACAACTGCATAAAACCTCTTATTCTGCCTGTAAAGTTGCAGCACTCACAAACCAGCAATTAGACATGCAACTGTCATCTCTTCTGGAATTTTGGTATTACTGTTTGGATAATTATCACATATAGAAATATTGTAAGTATTGATCAGGAAATACTGTATTAATGTACTTGAAACATAATGGAAACTTGTGCTGCCCCAGGACGTTACAATATAGAGATGATACACAGAACAGTAAAAATACAATAGTCTTATTTATAGGTATAAGTCAGCAATCTCAGCACTGACAAGTTTGTCGCAGAGATCACAATGGAAAACTTAAAGACAAGGCCGAAGCAGAATAATGAAGCAACTTTTCAGATGTTAGAGAGCTCTTCCCACATGTGAAAAGCCAAAGGAGGAGGGAAGATGTTTACTTCAGCATATAATGGATGTGCTCTGGAGGAAGACCTGACTGACCCATCACAAACCAGAGCCCATGTTTCAGCACTGACCAGGAGACATCAGTGAAGTCGTGTTCTGGTTCAAAGCCTGATGGACAAAGTATCTTGTACTTGATGCTATACAACCAGTAGAGGCATGCAAATACATGGGTGGCAAGATCAAATAAACAGAAGAAAGGCCTTTGCAGCAGCCTGAAGAGGTGCAAGCAAAAATGACTTTATTTTTAGGCCAGAGAAGTGCATTTCACTGTTTTTAAAATATCTAGTAAGTAAAACCTTGTCTCACCCTAGGTTTCAGTATCTGGATGTATAGAGAGGTGAGGATTTAATTCAGCAATATTAGAAAGCAGCGTGTGAATGCAGCTGGATGTGAAGACCAAGAAATTAGGGTCAAACCCCAGTTACAGCCAGGATAGTGCTGCTGCTCCATGAAGATGAGAGGTGGAAGGAGAGACCTTGCTTTATTGTGTGGAAATACTCTACCCAATGTTGACAGAGAAATGCAATACATGAGATTTATAGAGAGAAGTACCAGCAACAGAGTTCTCTGACAATTCAGTCATGAAAATGATGATGATGAACTGGTTCTGGAATTCAGCCATAGAGAGAATTCCAGTGAATCATCTTTAAAGACACCAGCAAGAGCAATTGAATGAAATATAAAAGGCAGCAACCAGACTGATGGAAATATGGGATCTAACAATTGTTTGGAGTTCTTTTTCAATGATTGTAGACAGCTTAGAAGTGGAAAGTTGCGATAGCTGGAAAGTTGGAAAATAACATGGCAAAAAATGACAGAGAACAGAATAAATCTACAAGAGATTCAGGTTGCTGGAGAAAAAAAATGATTTGAAGAGACTTAGCTACAGATGCCTGTACAACATGAAGGAGGAAAGAAAAGGCTCAGAGCAGCTTCACGGTATATTTTGACTTCTTTACCTCTTTCGAAGAACCTTGTAATATTGTATGCAGCTAAAGGCAACAGTAAGAGGAAAGGATCTGAGAATGCTATCAGCCAGGGGAGTAAGTAACTGGAATTTCAGATCTGGTACTCATCTGGAAAAGCTGGAAAAACAGAGTTCTACATCTGTAATTTCTTTGAATCAATTTGAAAACCTTGTGTCTTCTTGGAAGCGCACAAGACTTCCTATGCTCCCAATAACCTCTATTAACATTTAAATGCAAGCACAATACACTTATCAAAACATTACTGTACCTCTCCAATAGTATATCCTAACTGTCTAGCCCGAACAATCATCTCCATCTGGAAAACGTATCCTTTAGAAACGCATTTTTCCATTAGTTTCTGTAAGACTTCTTTTCTGTACAACCTGTAAATGATTACAAGAAAATGAAACCTGAAGCACAATTTCTGAACTTTGGAAATCAAGACAGTGTGTAGGAATCTTAACTGAAATCACTCACTCACATCATTACTATTTAAAAAAAATCTTTTAAAAAAAGTCATAGGAGCAACAGTTCTTGCAATCGAGTGTACTATTTCTTATACCTTTTCCAAAGAGATTTCATAGTCTTCCGTAAAGAAGGTCTGTTCTTAATCGAGTTCCTTGTTCATCAGTTTCTTAATTTCAAATAAACTTTATGAATTGCAAACCAGACCCATACCTGAAACTCCCCGTTAAGTCTGATGCACCTGGTCTCAGCAAAACCTGAGTTATAAAATTGGCACCACGACTGTGAAAGAAAACATGAATGTCAAAATTGCTCAGTACAAAATTCTGAGAGATCAAGCAGAATTTCTAGGAAATAAATATCATCCTACTACCAAAAAAAGAGAACCCTTTTATTGCTTAACATGAAAAAAATATATTTCTAAGATGTTTTCACTGCTAGATTTGACTAATAAATCACAGAATCTTCATATCAAACCACAACATTGTTTTTCAAATTATATTTAGTACATTATTGAACTTATACATCAAGGAGAAAAAAATGATTTTGAGAAATTAGATTTACAATCTGGTTCTTTTTGGTAAAACTGTCAGTACAGCTATGTACTAGTATGATACAAAAGAAGTAAGTTTGACAACAGTCAAACCAACGTTTTTCTTCTAACTTTCACTGTAAGCGCAGAATAAAAATGCTTCCTGGACAAATGCAAGACTTGGATTTTTAAAAAAAGAATAAAAAAAATAAAATATCAAGGTTCATTTTTGGTTCAACACTGCTTTCACAGCATGACAAGGATAAGCTCTACTGATGCAAAACCTTCCAAGACCGAGGAGCGAGTCATGACTATCTTGCCGAGGGCTGTATCTCACACTGATAGGATGTGCAAGTCCCTCACCTTGACCAGGATGATGTAAAAGGATTCCTCTGCAATGTCCATTTAGCACTCTTCCTTTCTTTTGGGTGTATATTTTATTTAGATTCACAAAAAGACAAGCATTTATCTCAGCCATTAAAAAAACCAAAAGAAATCTATATATTGTCCCTGCGATACCAAATCTGGATCAGACTGGTAACACAACTTCCATTCCTACTGCTTGCCAGTAACACATAAATCAGCATTAAGTTATGCCTATTCTCTTAATTCAGGCATAAGAAAGACTATGCAGAAACTTGTTGATCACCTTTTCAAAACTTGTAAGTCCCCATAAACCCGAGATGCCAGCCCCATATATGACCTTGACAATGTTTTCCTCTTTGCTTCTGGGTGAAACCTGTCCCTGGGTGCTGACTGAAACTTTTTTCCAGTAAGGTCTAAGGAATGATTGATTGACATTGATCGTGCCAGAGAATTCTTAACTTATGACAAATCAGCATGTCAACAGAGGGGTTCAGCAAGTGATTTACTGTTTAGGGAAAGGTTCATCACAGCTATTAAAGCTAACTAAACGTGTCTTTTAAACTTCAAAAAATGTCACAGTCTCAGCTCACGCTTTGGATGATGAAGGTGAAAGACTGTCCCAAGCTGACGCCATGCAGATTTGTCCACTATTCCAAACCATCTCTCAAGCCCAGTCATAGCATTACATTTTTTCTTGGTGAGTTTTAACCAAAGAATTTGCAAATAACGCATGCTTCTATTATTTAATATAATTTTGCAGTACCCAGTATTATTGACTAAAGACTCAGTTCAGCTCACACAGATTGAGTGAGTACTTGGAATTATTTCTAAATAATGAGTTTATGCATAAATATCTAGAAATATACTAACCTGATTAATTTTCTTTTCAAATCCCAGCCATATACTCCTCCATTTCCTTTATATCTTGTTCCAGATACAATATCAAAATTGCCTTCTTTCTGCTTTCTAGAAGCAATTGGTTTTTATCAGAACAACAGGAGGGACATTTGTATGAAGGTAGTACAAATTTCAAAATAAGAACAATCACTCTTTTAGTACACAATCTGTATTTTACAAACCTTTAAACAAATAAGTAGAGAAGAGAGGAAAGCAATGGTTGTGATGGTTATAAACATTATGCATTTAAAAAAAAATGTTAACTGTGCTCTTATAAAGAGCTATTTTAGGGAATCTTATGATTATCTTCTACCAACTCTGCCACAGAATTTCATAGACTACTTCATAAATAATTCATTATGACCGATTTATGCATTTTTAAAGCCTCTCTCTACTATAACAGACAGAATGTTTGTAAATACTGATTTAAATATGTAAATTACACAAACCCATAGTAAGGAGGAGAAAAAAAACCAGTCTGAAACTATCCTAACTATCCTTAGTCCATACCATGCCTGACTGCTGCAGAACCTTATCTAAAATTCCAGGCCTCCAGTACTAGCTAGCAAGAAAGTTGAAAATTACAGAAATTGCTGCCCTTAGCAACATCTGTCGCCCCATTTCCCACAAACTGAAATGTATCAGGGAGAAGAGGGCAAAAGGTAGAAAAAAGTATTTCACCAACGATTGAGGACGTGGCCCTCCAATCAATATCTCTATATGCACACACGATACAATGATGAGAAGATGACATTTATATATCTCTATATAAAAACTTTTCAAATCTGAACAACCATTACAAGAAGAGAAGTACTTTGCCACACATGCTCTCTGTTACTTTAAACTTGGGGAATTTTGCTCTAGTTCAGAACTAATTCTTTTTCTGGGTTTTGGGGACAAATCTAATGAGGTCCAGTCACTTTTACATAAATTCTTGCTTTGCCAATTTTCTTCCCACAGCTAGACAGCTCTACAAGAATACAGAGCTTTCAAATATTACAACAAAACAATAAAAGCTCAGAAGTCATTCTGTCATACTGAGGTAGTCACCTACCTGATAAACTCTGGAATAAATTTTGGCTGAAATGGAAGAAAAACAAGATCAGAAAAGAAAAAGGGGTGGGAGTGAAAACAAAACACCTGAAAATTTAATTGTAACAGATTAAAACCACAGTACATTAAATACAGACTTACATGGTGAGACAGGTCAGCATCCATAATAACAATGAAATTCCCAGTGGCGTGCTTCATTCCGTGAATATAAGCAGTGCCTGAAGAAAACAGTACAGAAATAGTTTCCCTCACTATTTTAACATATGCGGTCTTCTAGCTACATTCATTGTGTATTTTCTAAAATCTCTAAGTTATAGTAGAAAAGGATCAACTAAACCCTCCTAAAATTTATTTTAAAATGTATCACAGTGGTCAAACGTTAAAATTACTTCTCCTCTTCCCTGCAATTTCAGCACTAGATTTTATACATATAAATCTCGGCAAACCCTACTGCACTAGAAGTGCACAGAGAAATGGGACTTGGTAAGTGGGACGCCATTGGAAATACCGTTTCCAGAAGCACCATAGGCATTTATAGAAAGAGCCATAGAAAACTGGAAATAGGACACAGGGAACAAAATAATCACTGAGAGTTAAAAACAACCCCTTGATTTCTAGACTCAGGAGTTACTATTAGTAGGATATAGATTTTGAGTTGTTCTCCTTGACACCACAGATTATACTCCAATACCTAATCTGAATACCGGGTTGGGATGGTTTTTTTTTTTCCCTTACTTTAGATTTTGTTGCTTCTTAATTATCCTGTAATAACTGGTGCAGTTATCTTGGCAAGAGCTGGAACAAGCCTTGCTGTTACAGTTTTCCTCAACAATGCATATTTGCCATCCAAGCTGTATCGTTCAAAGACAGCACTGCTTTGGAGGACAGTGCAGCAGCACAGCAGAGATTAACAACTGGCATATACTCCTCACTGATCCAAAGTACTCTCAAATCTTTTTATTAACTTCACCAGGAATAGCTAAAATGGAAACCAAACCTGATCCCCTTAGCAGGCACTCTCAAAGAAAACTCAACATTAACTCCTGGTTAATGAACAACCTGCCTTTCCTTTCTTTTCCACGTCATTTGTAAAGCTACACAGTAGGAGTGTCACATATTTGTGTACTGTGCATGATGAGTAAGTTTACTACATGAAAAATTTAAGTTCAGTCATTTTCAATCCATAATACTGGTCAAATTAGGACAACTGATGAAAAGGCAGAGAACATGAAAATAAAGATATGCAGGCTTTTGAGTTTGTTGGATAAATGAGATGTAGAAAAGGTATTTTCTAAAGCAGTGTGTTATTTTTAAGCTTGTTCACTTACAAAAAAACTTGATGCAAACATATTTCTGCTTCTGAGCTTTACTGTGATTTTTCCTGAAACTTTACACACTAGAATCAAAGAATACAGCACAATTGTTTTAAAGTTGGTTTTTTTTTTTTTTTTTTATACTAACCAGAGTTA
>VXBJ01004038.1:552246-570436 GCA_013400055.1 Nycticryphes semicollaris
TTTAACACTTACGTGCCAGAATGGAAAAGAAAAAAAAAAAAAAAAAAGAAAAAAAAAGAAAAAAGAATCACTTGCAAATTAAAGATGCTACTATTTTTGATGTCAGGTATTACTTTTGATAGAACTTTTAGAAAGTTCTTTTAAAATCGAGGAACATAACCAATAGCTGCCCATAATTTACATCTTTGTAATAGCTAATTGCTACTACATTTACTCTGATTGAATTAATGGTGACCACTTTCATCGTATCTTAACAAATCCGTGTTGTAAGACTCCTGAAGTCACTGGTTGCTGTTTTATTTTCACTACAAGATTTTAACCTGAAGCTCCTCTGCTGGGGAACGCTGATGTCGGTTGGAAAGTTGTGATACACTTGGAAGAGCTGTGGATCAGATTGTAACATGGGTTTGCTTTTTCTTCTGAAGTAAAACTATGCTCAGACCCTGCATTCCTTCCTGAATGACAATGAAAGCTTTTGTCTTTTATTCCCATGCCACCACCTAATAATAATAAAAGGCGGTAGCTGTTTCTTGTGGGAGAAGGCGAATGTATTGACTGAAGGCAGGTCACCTTTATCTGAGATCATCTGTGAAGTATTCTTATCTAGATGAGAGGAAGCTAAAGAGGAATAGTTTTATGTAATATTTTTATTTACAAAGCGTTTTTGTGTATTTCAGGAAGAACAATTACCTTGTAAAATGTAATGCCTCATAGCCTGCGGCTGCCTTGTAAATACAAAGATCTTAAATTGCATCGCTGGTTAGTAAAACAAATACACTATAACACAGAGATTTACAAGGAAGCTTCTCAAATTCACTTTTTTATTTTTACTGTAAGCAATTAATTGGTTTCTTCAAAGTGCTGATAATGAAAAGACACTTTGGATTATTGATCCAGTTTGTAGTTTGCTTGCAGTTTACTGAAATCTGGGTAAGAACAGGAAAATAAACAGTAGTGACACACTCTATGGTTGAGACACCTGCCAGCAAACAGGCTGAGTTGTAGCAGAAAGTTTGCAGTTCCCTGGTTAGCAATGTGAAAATTTGCTGCCTGTTAGTGATTTCTCAGTGAATGTGCTAGGTGGCATCTGGTTTACAGGCATCAGAAACATGGAGTGTTTTTGGTTTATTTTGTTTTGCAGAATAAAGGGCAGCTCTGTGCTCCAGATTGTGGTGGTGAGAAGCCCTCACGGTGGTGGAGCTGTGTAGCTTCCTTGCTGAGGCCAAAGCCTGTCCTACATGTCCAGGTTTGCAGTGCCTGCTCAGGGAAGTCCATTGTATAGGAGGGGAAGTCTCACTGATGCTGTGAAGTGGAGCATCAAGGTGAAGAACAAGATCATCTTTTACGCTGCTCCGAGTTCTTCCCGCACAGAACCCCTCCCTGCTGGGTTTGGGGTCATGATGTGCACTGAGCAGGTTACTCCCAAGCTTGGGCCCACACTAAATGAGAAATGTGGAGCCAAGTCATCCTGTAATGGTACAGGAAGCTTGATAAATACAAACTGTGATGGCTTATTTATTTATTTCTTGTATTTTATTTATTACAGGATCAGTCGGGAATAAAAGAGTAGTTTTGAAATAGAAGAGAGGAATAAAAAGCAATTACATCGCTACAGAGGTTAGCTGGAAGAAGAAAAGAGCAATCAAGAACATCAATAACCTTGCCTAGAGGCTACCTAGAGTTTCTCAGAGGCAGTGCCAGTCCTTTGAATTTCTGGTGGGCATGATGTTGTCATACTTTGCCTCCCACATTAACTCTGAGAAGTGTAAAATATTAACATGTATTAGGGCAGCAAAATTTGGAGCACAGTTAGTAAACACTAATGTAAACCACGGGAAAACACACACATGCTGGTTCGTGGTAACTTCTGTGGCTATGTTACTGTTGGTTAAATACACTGCCTGCACTGCTTACCTTACACTGCAACTCCAAATCTTTTTTGGGGAAATAAAAACATGGCAGGGAAAGCAGCGGTACATGGATAAGAGCCCATACTTAGGAAGGGAACATAAAGATTTCCCAGAGCTTTCTTGACTAATGCAGAGTTGTCCAAAAGGGTAATGATTTCATCAATAAGGCAAAAGACTATGAAGAAATCAGAGTTTCTGCTACGCTTTGGCTGTACTTCTCCTGAGCAAGTCACTTGTCCGCTGTGTGTGTGTTGTGTTTAAATCTTACGTGATCAGATCCTAAGGAAGCAATTTAATAAGCATGTTGTTCTAAACAGCTCTAAGAACTAAAATTCATGGATTATGTGACTTGGATGAGGCAGTGGGATATTGCATCTGCTCTGCTGGAAACAATGAGAAATGCTCGGTCGCTTAAAGCACAAATACATGATGATTTTCATTATGCAGTCAGAAGCTCGAGCCATACAGCTGCACACTCCTCATCCCCATACAGCAGCAGAAAATCAACTGGTATGTTCTGGTCTTGACAGCAGGAAAGGAAAACATCTTCTGTTTTCCTATTCTCTAGCCTTTTATCATTGAATGGGTTCATCTAATTTTGTCTTCGCAACATATTTCATGTGATTGATTCAGCTGATTGCAAAAGCCAACTGAAATATGTCTATGTGATGGTGCTGCTCTGACCTCCTGTTCTTTTATTGTGAAGTACTTGCAATTCTAATATTTCATGTTCATGACAGAAACTGTAGCTAAGAACAAATAATAGCTTCCATCCAAATTGATATCTGTCATATGAATCTTATCAGAAAAGCAAACTGGTATAAATTCAGTCTAGTCCTATTGGAGTACAAGTTTTCCAGCCAGAAAAGAAGCTGTTCCTATTCTGCATCAGGGATACTTAAAATTAGAGTATCTCTTGAAAGCTAGAATTGGACTGGAGCTGTAGACAGAACCAAGATCTGGAAAACACTGCTTAGGTAGAAGAATCCAGGTAGAAGAATCCACATGATGTGCATGGATGCAGCTGTAACACTCCCCTCACTGGGGCCCTAATGTGTGTGTGTTGCCTGTAGGTTTTTCTGACCTGACCCTTCATCATGTGGTTGCTGAAGGAGGAAACCAGCAGCTGCATATTCTTGTGGCTTCTCCATGCCCATGGCATGAAGCCCTTCTGTGCAAATCAGCTGTAGTTTTCTTCACAAGGTGTTCATGCTGTTGCTAGGAGACCAAATCTCCGCTCGCAAAGAAAGGTTATTTCCAAATTTAAAATGGCTCCTTAAATATTTGGCTGGGAAATGAAGTCTCTTATAAAAATGGGCATTCACCTACTCGTGAATAGTGAAAGGAAGTTCTTACTTTGTGAAAGAGATTTCTGACTTCACAACGTAAGGGTTTTAAACTCTTAAGAAATACATCAACGTGTCTAAACCTGTCTTTTCTTTTTTTTTAATATATGTCTCTATGTGTACAGATATGAATGTGCACACCCAGAGCACAGGCATACTCCAGATGATGTGGATAGCACCCTAAGCTTTAGGTGGAATTTATAGAAACTATTTCCAGGACACCCATATTGTCCATGTCAGATATGTTTTTGAACCTCTGCTCTCAGTTTCTGTTTTACTACTATACTAGTGGGAGGTAACAGGTTGAACAGTAGTTAGAACTCATTAAAGCACTCTATAGGTGCCTTTTTACCTTCAGCTTCTTAAAACTGGGTTTGTGTTTCAGGCGAGAGTGTTCTTCTATCCCTGAAGTTTATTGTGGCAGTGTTTTACTTGAGATGTAAGAAGCAGCAGCTGCCTCTTCTGTCCCATCTTCTGACGTTTCTTCTGTCCTTCCTTAAGACTTCTGGTGCACTTTTGGAATTAGTTTTTTGTTTTTTCCTCTGAACCTCTGACAACAAGGAAGCACGTATTCACTGTGTGGCTGTTGTTTAATTTAGAACCTGAACCTCACATGGTGGTTAGGCTTTGAGTGGCAGACCAGGGTGCCTTGGTGCCATCTTGTTTGTTTACAGGAATGAATATGGAAGTCCTGCTTTCCTAAAGGCAAGGCTTATTTTACATTAATTGTAGAACATCTCCTGCTCACTGCTCTTCCATGAGCAGTGTTTTGGGGTTGTTTTTGTGTTTGAGTGGGTTTTTTTTTTTCCTTTGAGGCAGATCTTGTAGTTTCTTTTAAAATTAAAATCATAAATGGTGACTTAACAGACTGCTCTTATACAAGCAATGGGGGTGTTTACATTTTCCCTGTGTGACTGGGAAAAAGTTGCATTAGCCTTTTGAAAACTTACCAATGTTCCAGCCAAACAAATGCTGCATAAATATTGTTTGTTGGCATTTATGTACTGTCAATATGTGCTGTGCACAAACTACGGTGATCCTAGTTTCCGTGTGGATTTAACAGCCTGCTCTGGGAAATTAAAGGCCCCGTATACTGAAGCCAAGCAGTGCAAGGGATTGAATATTTGCCTCTGTATTTTAAATACTTATGACATCCTTTTAAAGATGACTGGTGTGGATTGATGCTATAGGATGCTTTAGGTTCCAGGACTCTGACAAGAACTGCCGGGAGTGGCCCGTAGATGGCAATGTAGGATCCTTGATTTGGGCACATTCTGCAGTCTGCATTGATCAAAACGTGATTATTTTAGCCAGACATTGACACACAGGTTGTATTTATAGTGTTTCTCAGTAAGTCGTGCCTCTTCTAGTGGACCTGACCAACTCTGTGGCTAGGCACACGTTTTGAGTACTGTCACGTTCATAGTTAGAAATCCGATCGTATTAAAATACAGCAAATAATGACAAATTTTCCTGTAAATTTTCCTGCTTTGCTTATCAGTAGTTTGCAAAAACTTAAATATGCATCATGGTCTTGTGCGAGGGCTTGAAGTACTTTAGCTGTGGGCCAGGGTTACTTCTGTCAGTCAAAGAGGAGGAGTCAGTGGGAAAAAATGCACATGCAGGTTTACACAAATCCCACCAAGAGAAATGTTTTATTAATCCAATTTCAGGACTTACAGAGGCCTCTGTGGTGGGATGAAGATGCCAGCCTTACATCATGCTATTGTTGCTGGTGCTTCTTTCCTGTTCCCATCAAATCATGTTAGTTTTCATCCTGTGATGCCCACGTTGAGCTTGTGCTCTCTGCTTTCACTTACTAAAAAGATATTTCACCCGTTTACCGTGCTGCAATAATGCTCTTCAGTCTTAACTTTCATCACTCAGGTTGTGCCCAGAAACATTCTGTCCAAAATTGAAGACACCTGTGGTTTCACAGTGTGGGATCTGATTTGCCTGAGGATGGTATTTATTTGAGTTCTCCAAATGTCCTTCTGTTTATGAGTGAAACGGAGTTGTCTTTTCCTTGGCTGATCTGGGAACTACAAGCACTATAAAAATTATGGATGTTATCACTCCGCTTCTTTGTGACATGAAGTGCATCACTAATGAAAATCAGCAGCACTATGTCAATTTATCATTAAGCAGTTCTGTGTCAAACTTTATTTCTGTATATAATTAACTATAGAAACTTTTGCTAATCCACACAACTTTGTTCCTGTGGTAGGCACCATTTAAATTATATTCTTATCTTCAACAGAACGATAAACATTATTATACTTGCTGACCACTTTACTTGCATGACTGAGAGCTGTAAAATTAGCTGTCTATTTTTGGAAACAAATGGCCTTGTTTTTTTTAAATTTGTAATCTCCAGATGATGGCTGGGAAGGACTTGCATTCCAGGTAAGTCACTTGAGCAGGCTAATTACTGTGGTTTACAGCCCCATTTTTCTGGACCCACAATGAATGCAGGTATAAAATTATGACCCTAATTAAGTATGGCTACAAAACTGCAGTCATTAAAAATGGTATTTGATAAAGGAGAAGCTGAAACCTTAGCTTGACGGCGTTACATGTGTTTATGTGCTCTAGCTGACTTCACTGTTGCACAAGCCTGTTAAACTCATGTCACAAGGGCTACAGGGATAATGAATTAATATTTATGAAGTGTAGCAAATATGCTCTAATTACCCTAATTTGCCTGCTGTGTTTCCAGTTATGACAGAACTTTATTTCTGTTCAAGTGACATTTGCTTCTGGATTAGTTCCCGCAGGCAAAAAGAAAGGAAAAGCCCCGTTGGACAGGGCAGAAACATCCCCTGGTATTGTGATCCTGCAGTTTCTTCCCCACGCTTTTGGCAGAGTTAATGGCATTTGTAATGTCTTTAGTGATTTCTAGGGAGTATTTCGGAAGACATGAGATGCTGAAAAATGACAAATTAAAACAATGAGCAAAAAGGAAGGAAGGTCTAGTTTTATTGTTAATAATTAATAGGCCAAACTCTGAACATTTTCAGTTTGGAAGCACAGGCAAAATTCTCCTTGACTTTATTTATGGTGTAGAAATTTATCTTTATTTGTGGTGTATGATTTTACATCGTGACTGAAAGCTACCAAACAAGGAATCCTGTCCTAAGGACTTACACTCTGATGTTACAAGACAAGACAGAACATGCACAGAGCTGAATTCTTTAAGTGAAGTACAAGTTTTGGATCTAAAATGGTCTTCACTTTCCTGTTTTTTATACAATAATTACTATGTTAGAACACAGAGATCATTAGTAATGCTGAAACGGGATTGTTAAAATGCCACAGAGGAAGTGGTGAATCAGTGAGTGGGTAAATCTAGCATGAAGCATTTTCTGTTTTAGCAAGAGAACTTCTGAAATATATTTTTGTTGATGAGGGTGACGTTCAGCCACTACCGTGAACTCCAGTTTCATGCCTTTGGTTCTGTCTGGTTTCTGTAGGTTGCACTTTGTGCTTATGGGATATCACTATCTCAGGAGGCATTGTACTTTGGTACTTTGGGCTTTTAATTTTTTTTCCTTTTTTTTTTTTTTTTGGTACGGAGATGAAGTTTTGGATAAATAGATATGAAATTCACGTAAAATCTTGCATAAGATAGCCAACATAACTAACACAGGAAAACCTGGGCCATGTACTATTGTAGCCAGAGTCAACTGGTCAGGTTAGAGGTTAATGGCACTGACTGACTCCTGAGCAGAGATTGATGTCACAGTCTTCAAAGTTACTACTTTGTTTAATTTCTGATAAATGCAGTCAAATAAATCTGTGTAGGTTTAGGAGTATCCAGGCCGCTTTTCAGCCTGTTACAAACCCAAGAAAGAGATGTGAAATTTTGTAGCTTTGAGAAATACCTGTTCCTTTCCTCCTGTGTAACTTGGTAGTCACTCTTCTATCCAATCAAAACAACAACAGAAAAGTAAATGTATAGAACAAAATACCTTGCAGTCAGGATGAGCTACCAAGAACTGTCATGTTTGCCACTAATTGTCTCAAAGTGACCCTGACCAAGAACAAGCTGACCTCTCTGGACCTGCATTCTTTGTACTGCTTCATATTCCTTAGTCCTTACATACAGTAGATGAGACGTGGAAAGGACAAATGATGTGGAATTAGCACTGGTAGATGGTGGTGGTTCTGTGCAATTGCAGAGTAAGACTCCGATTTATCTATCCTAATGTTGGCTTTTTAATGTGTCATCTGAATCAGGGATCTAGTTTATTCTAGCCTTTCTCTATTAATAAATAAAAAATAGAGATGGCTGCATATCTCCCAGTGGTGATACAGATCTTTTGACAATGAGTCTGCCACTTCAGGCACTTTGGTAAGTGCCTAAAATGAATTTTTACTCTGAGTCCCAGTCTGTAGCCTAAAGGACTGTTTTGAGTGGAAAGCTTTTGTTCACAGAGATTCCTATGAAACTTCGGTTTTAGTTACAGAGGAGAGCTATAGCTGTAGGAATGAGAACATTCTACATCAAAAATGTTTGCTTTTGTATCATTCTGAATACCCAGTGAAACTCTGCCCACAAAAGTCATGAATATATAGACCATGCCCGTTTTCCTTCCCAAACGTGCATCTGATGATGTGTAAATCCATGAATCAGTTCTCCATGATTTTTTTTATTGTTTAGTTGGACATTGCTATTAATTATTGTGGTTTACAACCCCATTTTTCTGGACCCACAATGAGTCTAGGAATAAAATTATGACCCTAATGACATTGTTACTATTGGGCACTAACTATTAAGTGATACTACTAAAACCTCTGACTATGGGTACTGAATTACAGTAGAAAAAATTAAAAAGGGACACATGGAGACAAGTCCTATCCCTAAAAAGAAGTTTCCCTAAGACCTTGACCTGTAGTGAATGTTAGTGTAATACAAATTATTCCAACTCACCTTGTAAATTATGTTCTTTCATGTACCATTAGAGAAGCCTTGTGACTCTGTCTTTATTTACAAGTGCTGCAATCACCAAGTGAAATTAATTGCTTTTGTAATTGTTTTTGAGGAAGGAGGATGGAGGAGGGAAAGATTTTGGAGAAAGTAATTTAATAGACAACCTTAAATGGAAATTCTGGTCTTATCAAGGATTTTTTTCTCTTTCTCAATCTCCACAGATCCTTATGGTTCTTTTCTGAATCTGTTAGATTCTTTGGTTAAACAGTTAAAATATTTTAAAATCATGTCCCAATTAATTGTGATTGTGATTCTTGGGACAACATGCAAGAGAGAGGTTTTCCTATAAAAGCTCCTTAATTGTTACCTAGATTTTACTGTACTGAGACAGTTTCATTTCCTAGGAAAAACTTCCTATCACAGCCAGCTTCCTTCAGCTAGCAATGCTCGTAGCCTAAATTCTCCCTCAACTGCTGCTCACTTCTCATATTAACCCCAGGTTTTCAAGCATGCCGACAGTACATGTGACAGTCTTTCCATACCATAAGAAGCACATGAAAATGAAAGGAGAGCCTAACACTTTATTAATCAAAATTAATACAGCTCCTGCTGTTTGAATGCTTACTGTACATATTACTGTGCTATACAGAGAATAATAGAGGTCGCAATGCAAGCCTATCTGTATTGGAGACATGCACCACTCTATCAGTGGCAATTCAAACAATCCTTTTGACTTCATAAGAGCACAAAGTGTTTTTATTGGAACTTTCTTGTTGACTGCACATGTTGTTAAAATGCAAAAGAGGAGTGATAGCTGACTTGGTAGCTGTCAGCTGTCTCATTGGAAACAGCTTTTGAATCAATCCATAATTTTCATGAATTTGACTAAAACTTCAGATAATATACGGTAAAGAGGCATAATCACCTTAAACCTTCAGCCTTCACAGTAAAAGCTGGAACACAGCATGTGGGCTTCATACTAATGTTGTGCTCTTAAGATGTATAGCTGGATTTATTTAGCATAAGGACTACATTATGTATTACCTCCTGTAAAACATGTTAGCTTGTTACAGTGATTCATGGTAAAACATATTGATATGCTTACAACTCATGTGTTGCCAAGAACAGAATTGCATTGGGGTACATCCTGGATGGCTTATTTGTTCCTGGCTGAGCCAGAGCTTGCAACAGGGAAGGTGCTTTCATGGGTTTGCTCAACCAACACCCAACTTCAGGGTGATATTTTGGTGTTGAGTTTTTTTCTGGACAAGGACTTCAGAATCGAGCTATAATGTTGGGATAAAAATAAATTGATATGTGAAATAAATGAGCATTAACTTAATGTAGAGACATTGAGTAAATGGATGGACCTTCAGCACCAGCGTAACATGGAAATAAGCTTGGGTTTTATTTGGTAAGTCTTGATTTCTCCTTATAATCACATACAGCTTCTTATTTATGGCTCAGCCTGTCAAACACATTCTTAGATAAGCAACTATTGCTCACAGGACTAATCTAATTACCAGTTCTTTTTATAATGAATGCTGACACAAAGGTAGAAGGATGTATAGCTCTTGTGTTGAAGCCAATGCTACAGATGATCAAACAGTTTTGAAATTTGGAGTATTTTGGATGGAAAATGTGTCCCTTTTTTGTCACGATGTTCCTGTTTTTTGTCCAACTCTAATTAAAGCTGAAGAACAAGAGTGAAAAGCTGGTTGCATTTGTAACTCTGGCACATGATTAATTGCCAAGAGTTTAAACTGGGTATTTAGCACTCTGCAGTAATGCTCCATAGGCACATTTACCTACAACAGGCAGAAGAATGCTAGAGGCCTAACTATTTGTAAAGCACATTTTTAAAAGTTTTGGGAATTATTCTTAAATAATAAGCATATCAGAACACATTGAAATTGTATTTAAAACCATGAGCTTGGTCAAACAGCACAAACACCATACACTGAGGAATTAATTCTGCTTTTTTTTTTTTTTTTTTTGAAAAGCCAATGTTTGTGTCCTTGGCCTTAATTTAAATCACAAAACCATCATGCATTCTGGCATTTCTAGCAACCTGCTCCAGAAATGCCAATAAGTAATTGTATTTCTGAAAATTAGGATAGAGAAGCATTGGAGAACGTGATGGGAACTTCTAAAATGCTCTACCTCTTAACTAATAAATTTACTAAAACAGAGGGGAGAGTCTTAAGATTAGCTTTTCTTTTCCTCTGAGCACACATGAAATCAAACAAGTAGATTTAATTTTTTTCTTAAAGTTCTAGACTTTTCTCCTGAGCTGTTACACAAGCCAGTCTCATTCGCTCTAAAATAACTGGGAGGTTTGCCATTAATCTCCATAGAAACCTGTGCCAAACCCGAGTGTCTCAGTGACCTGTGTGCTCCCACTGACTTCCACACGTGTGTCTTGGTCTAGGTCCTCCTGCTGATGAAGAACACGGTTGTCTTTTGGGACCTTAATTGCCTTTTCATATCCTATTTAAAATTTTCTCCATTACTGTGATGTCTGTAATCATGGCAAAGGTACAGCTAATTAAACCTGAAGTCCTCATGATTGAGGATGGTAAAGTATAAAGCTGTCAGTATCCCCCCTCTTCCATGACTCAAATGTTATTTTCTTTTTTTCATCATTGGCAGCTTCCCACGACCATGTATTTTCTGCTCCTTTTAAAGAACCAAATGCTGAATGTGAACGGGCAGCCGCAGCGTTGATTTGCCAAGTAATGGTAGGGTGTCCCCTGGAAACAGGCCTCTTTTAATTCTGTTTCATAGCTGAGGTAAAGTGAAAACATGGAAACAGATGGTAGGGAACGACTGGTATCTCATCATGCTTGTTTCATTTGATTTGCAGCTAGTCACCTCTTGATAATAGTATTAAATGCTACAAAACTCAAAGATTTAGTTACTGGGAATACTGCATTCCATGAGATAGGATCAACACTGTAGCTTCACTTAAATTTAGGAGCTGGTGAGCTGTAAGTATTTTTACATCTTTAGCAGCATTATGATACAAACAGCTCGATCCTTCTTTTCTGGTATGTTTAGGGCTGACTTAAAAAAAATACAGTTGCTGTTGTGAATAACAAATCTTACTTAATGTTTTTTAAGAGCACAATGGGACCAACATCTGTGGTTATTTCCATTATACTCTAAGGCGTTTTACTGGGAGAGAATTTATCCATTAATTTTGTTGTATTTACATTATTTATATACAAAACCAAGAAAAATGGCAGCCTGTTTGATGATTATATACATTGTGATTTGATTGGAAAAATGTGTATTACAAATGGCAAAACAGCCTGTCAAGTACATAATTATAGGTTGTTCTTTTTTTTTTTTTNACTTTTCATTCCTAAAATCCCACTGTCTGATCTCAGTGAAAGATCTGTCCTGTACATTGTACTGGGGGGGGCAAAGAAGCAGCATAAGAATAGATTTCTTAAACCACATCAGTTCGAGGTTAATAGCTCCTTTTCTTCATTTTAATATGAGAGTTACCTTTGTAAAATGCTTCCAAAGCAAATAAAAAGATGGAATCTGATAGAACAAAACATTACTTGACAGCAGCAGAAATAGTAACTTAAATTTCATTCATTGTCCCTATTCTCAGAAGAGATACTCGGGAATAAAATATCACTACCTTGTGATGTATTGGTTATCTGAGACTTTGTTTTTAATAAGAACTGAGCTCTCCTGTACATTATTCTTTCCTGTTCTTGCTTTAGCTCAATGTAGGAGCGTGAAAACGTGTGGAAGATGGAGGTGACTGGAAATGCCATGAGGAGGATGCCACTCAGGATGCTGCTTAGTGCCACCACTTGGCCAGGAATGCTTCTAGGAACCATATCTCCGTAGCCTACCGTGGTCATGGTGATGACAGCCCACCAGTAGCACGCGGGGATGCTGGTGAACTCCTGCGAGTCCGCCATCTCGTTCTCGATGACATACAGGAGGGGTGCGAACAGTGCAATGGCCACACAGAGGAAGAGGAGCAGGAGACCGAACTCCCGGGTGCACCTGCGAGCGGTCAGCCCCAGCGTCTGCAGCCCCAGGGAGTGCCTGGCCAGCCGCATGACGTACAGAATCCTCAAGGCACGGAGAATACGGAGTACCAGACCTACTTTGTCCAGGTAGATGCTCCCAGAGCTGGGCTTTTTATAGCCCACAGAAGTGGTGTCTAGTAGCAAAGTGATGTAGTATGGCAGAATGGCTATTATGTCTATCAGGGTTAACGGTCTCCGCAAAAACGCAAACTTGCTCTTTGCCTGGATGAATCTTAGCAGGAACTCCAAGGAAAACCATGCCACACAGACTGACTCCACAATGAAAATATTGTAGCACATCTGGGAACACTCACCCTACAGGAAAGAGGAGGAGTTTGTGATCAGCACTGGGTAATAACTATTTTAGTTGGTACGGTGACAAGAAGAGAGGTTTCTGTGTTGTTTTTTTTTAAACCCAAAATATTAAAGGAATTGAAGCTGTTGCTATGGGGAAACACATTGACAAATTGGAACAAGTTAAATGCAAAACTTAGAAAGGATCTACTTATTCCACAGAAGATACTGCTTAGTAATTTCAGGCTTCCTAATACCAAATGCAAAGCTTAACAAGGTAATACACAGTTGTACCGAAGAGTGCACACTAACATTTTCTTTGGACATAAAACCCGGTATCATTACTTCTCTTACAAATAATTGAATACAGTCATGTAAGATTTCAAATATTCTTTGTGTTATTTTTCCCCCTCTAAAGACAGCTGCAAAATCCCCATTGAAACCAGTACCATCAGAGATGGTACTTGTTCTGCTCTTCCCAGCACATACCATTTTCCATCCTGGAAAGCTAACTTACCTTTTCCTCCTCCTCTCTCAGGTCAGGCATGGTGCTGATGGATAAGTTCACTGCTGTAATAGTTACAAATAAAACAGACAAACAAGCAAACACCTTTCCAGGGAGGCCAGACTGCGGCCTTTCCACCATGTCTTGCAACTTTTTCATGCACAAGCCAATTTTTGTCTCCTCTACTGTTTCACCTGTTGTTTCATTTTCTATGAGGTCATCCTCCCGTTCATTTATTTCTGTAAACTCCTCCATTTTTTGCAGGTATCTCCTTTTACAACACCAGTCCAAGTTGTCTTCCTCAATTCCCCAGTAGAGCAGTTCTTCTTGGAAAGACAGCGCACACATCTCCCGCAAGAGCCGAAGTTTTCCAACCCGCAAAAAGGTCAGGATTGTCCTGAATGCTCCTGGGTTGCGGTCAAAAAAGAATTCATTACATGTCACATCATAATCATCACAGATGTTTAGAATGTCATCAAAATTGTTACAGAATTTTAGTTGTCCTAAACGTGTCAATGGGAACTCATCAAGCGTGGTCCATGGGAGCAAATACTTAATGCCCCCTACGTTTATAATAATATGATGCTTCCGATCATCAGGGTGAAAGCCTTTCAGGAGATCCTCTTGAGGGGGAATTAGCTTGGCTCTTTGGTAAAAGACTCCCTTAAGGGTTTCTGTTTCTGGAAAGAATGTGTGGTTGAAGGAAGTATCTGAAGCACAGCTCAGGGCACTATAGTCATAGTCGGAATTTTCTCCAGGTAGAAGAGTCATCTTGGAAAATAACTTCACATCACTTTGCTGCTTCTGCGAGGTTTTCTGGAACAAAAAACAGATATATGGGGTTGAGTGTCTGAGTGGTTGCTTTCAAGTTTGGAACAAATGTAGTGATTGGAGCTTAAAAATATTTATGGCTGATAATACCAATTGAAAGAAAACAGCAGTGGCTGAACTTGGTCACAAGACCTTTCTGGTGAGGATGAGTTTGTGTCCAGCTGGGTAGAACTGACTCTATCAAAGGCTGCTGATTTTTCCAGGAGCTCTGCTCAGCATATTTGTCACACTGGGCGGCTTCTCCTGTCTCAGATACAGAGGTCTCAGTTCCCCGTGAGTACAGAGGGAAATGTGAGCAAACCCTGCATGCGGCAGGAAATCTCTGGTTCAGAATAGAAGTGTAAAAAGTGTGATAGGATCACGTAAGAACGCAGAATTCAAGTGTGTTTTGTAGTAAGGAAATGATAACTTCTTTATTTAACTATTGCACATAAATTCTGAAGTATTTCAGTACTCATTAAGTATATAGAAAGAAGAAGTCAATTATGTTGTAATTCAGTAAAAACCACTGCTAAAAAGCAGCACAAGATGAATTTCTAAAAGGCCATATGGAAACAATTTTGGGAAAAAAAACCCACTTGTATTGATGATCACATAAAATGTTTGCATAGAGTTTTTATACATTTACTGGCATGGCAACTCCCTTTCCATGGCTTCAATTACTAAAGTTTGTTAAGAAATATATGATTTCTACATAAACATTGGAATATTATTTCAGTTGTAACTAACACCCTACATGCAGTAATAAGTCTTTGTCCTTACAATGGAGTGAACAGTAGCTGAGAGCCAAGGTGGTTGCCTTCACCTCTGATTATAAGAAACCAAAAATTCATATGATGACTTTGAAAATCACATTTTAATTCTGCTCATGCATTAGTGTAATGTCCGTGGAAGGAAGTGACCACAGAGTTCAAATGGGTATAAAAAGCAGGTACTGGAAATGTTAAACTTTTAAAATGCAGAGAGTTTGTGAGACAAAAAGTCAGACTGCAAGTCTGCTCACCCTCAGGAGAGTTGTAGGTGCCAGCTTCTAGATCTTCCATCAGTACGCTCAGCTGCAGCTTAATGCATGGAGTTGCTGAGTTTCATTTTATAAGAGTATTTATTTATTAAGTAGATGGTACAATAAATAGATTTTAATTATGTACAAGTATTCTGACTTTCTAGCCTTGAGTTCACCAGAAAGTAATAAATATTACACTTCACTGGCTTCAGTAGCAGTACATAGTTTTGTTCTTTTGCTGGCTGTACTTACCTCCCCTTTGATGTGCACCCTGAAGATATATACCCCTGCTAGGGTGACTTCCTTAAACACACAACTGTTGTTTTCAGAAGCTGGGGCTTATAAAACACACCAATAGTGTTACATACCTATTATAGAAGAAAAGCCCATGAATACACAACAGCAAAATACTTAAAACACACAGCTGCACTTCAGTTTGAGAGTAACAGGCTTTCTTTGCTGCAAGGGGATTTAAAATGCTGCTTTCAGTAAAACACTATTTCAGTCCTGCTCCTAAAATTCCCCGCCCGAGGGATTACTCTGAACAGAGCAGTTCCTTACATACTCTTAGACAGGCGGCCTCAGGTGAGCTTTGGCTGGAGTGGTATTTCCTGATTCCTCACCTTTAATTTTCTTTAGTACAAAGGAAATCATTAATTTACTTACCTTTAGGGCGTGTGGAGAAACAAAAACCTATGGGAATATACAAGAATGGGCAAGGCATGGCTCAGATCTTCCAAGAGCTGCGGTAGGGAAGAGGTAAGCTTTGTCATCTTGCTTCTATCACGAAGCGGGATCTCTATTGCTATTGCTACTGATTTGAGAACAGCTATTTGGCAAGTAACCTGTTCTCCATGCCAAAGTCTTAACTGTGTTTAGCTTTCAGTGCGTTATCACTATGTACTTGCTTGTATTGCTGAGTTGCTCTGTCTTTGCTCCAGAGTTACAGCTCTGGAAATCCCCACGGCAGGGGATGGGCAATTCTCAATGCCTCTGGAATCATCAGTGGGTGCAAGTGATGGTAAAATCTGACAGGCCTGCACTCAAATAAAATCTCAATTGATTTCAGTTTGTTTCTTGCCTCAAGAAAGACTGAACTGACCTGAAAGTCTTTTATTTGGAAAGAACATTAATGCAAAATGTAATTATATTTAAAAGTCACATTCTAGGAAATTCCAGTCAATGCTGGGATTAGCAGTGAAGCTTCATGACAAATGATGGCCCACTGGAAAAGCTGCAGGACTCTGATAAATGAAGGGATCTGAGGAGAGTGATAGCTGGCTCAGATAGTGCTGGCTGGAGCATGTTTAACGGAGGAAGTACGGAACAGATGAACTTGCAATTACCCTGACATACAGTCTCATCACAAGAAGCACTCCACATGACCTCAGAGCTGGTCTTCTGGTAAAGCATTTGTGAGATACCATCAGCAGAAGTAATGCCGCTAGGAGTTCAAGCTATAGGTTTGATGTGGGAAAACAGGGCTACCTGATGTATATTTACGTAGGGCTCCTTTTCTTAGAGCAACTGTTGGTTAACCTAGAAACAAGCATTTCCCCCCTCTGCCTCAACTACACCTATGCCAGGGCTGGCCCAAGGAGAATAAAGATTATGACTGATATAAGACTATGGATAAATGGTAGCTGTTAACTGTTTTCCTTTCTGTAATACCAGATGATGTCGGTTAGCAACAACTTATCCTCTGAATCTCAGCCAGGAAAAATGAGGAGGCAGCTCATCTCTGTCACTGGTTTGATCTCCCACTGCATCTATTGTTGACACAATGGGAAGAAATGGGGAGAGGGAAATGTAAATGCTCTGCGTGTGTCAGAGACGTTGTAACCCTGAGGCATCAACTGTGAAACAACAGAGCAAAGAAAAAAAAACCAAAAATTCTTACTTTGCTTCCAGCTTCTCAACCTGTGTGAGACAATAAATTGGACAAATTAATCCCCTGTGTAACACACTGAATGACTGCAGTCACAAAAGTGGCTCCTTCTTTTTCCATAACCGGAGCTGACAAGCCCACAGATCCCAGGTAGGCAGTTATGGTATTTGATGCTGTATGGGTATTATTTACATGTTCTTTGCCTCAGATACGTGTAGCATCATATCTAAGAGGGAAGAAGAGGAAGAAAGACAGAACAATAGAAAAGATGGCCTGACTTGAAGGAAAGAGGGAAGCAGAAAAATAAAGCAAACATAGTTATCTGAATGTTTCTTCTTTTCCTTTGGAAGGTGCTTTTACAGAATGATGGTCAGTACTGCTTTAAGAAGGGAGAGATCTAATTAACGGAAGGATTGTTTTTTTTTTTGCTATTGAGCTTAAAAAACAAGCAAACTCTTTTATTCATACATTGCAGACCAATGAAATTGGGGATGTCTGTAAGAAATGCATTAAGGATTAAAGACAACACACTGGAATGTAAGGGCAGACAAACACATTAGCCTCTCACAACAATTTTTCCAACGATTAAACAAGATGAACTTTAAGGATATGCAGTAACAGTAAAGTCTTCAAAATGAAACTGCCCTGGTTAAGTAAGGACCAACAGTAAAATCCCTCCTTGCCTGAGACAGTATTCTGCCCTTTGAGTGCTTGGGACTTAGTGAAGCCTAGCTCCCCTGCTGAGAATGTGTTCTTGTCTTGGGCAAAACAGTTCTCTCTGAGCATCGCTTCCTATTTTGTTTGTAAGCTTACTGGGGCAAGAACTGTCTCTTGGTACATTATACAATCCTGAGCATTGTTCTGGCTTCTAGAAACTACAGTAATACACAATCACTTGCCCATGGCAAGGGCTCTTGGTGACTCTAAATGGCGTGGTGCGCATGTGAAGCAAGATAGAACATCTTTTCAAAAATCCGTCTTGCACAAGATGATATTCTTATCCATTATGTCTGGTGAGGAAATCGAATTAGAAATCTGTACTGTCCTTACTTTCAGCCGAAATGCATGAAGGGTGCCAGACTCCTAGACAATGGGGAAAGAATTATTAAAGATGCCTTTCTGATGGAGATAAATGGACATCATGAGTAACATGCTAAAATTCCACTGCAAGTGTCGTTTCCCCCCCTCAGTGTCCTCTGCAGTATTTTGAATTCTGCAGTGCATCTCTGATGTAATCAGAGCTCCTGCAAGGCATCCTGCTACTGCTCTGTGATGCAGACAATTCAAAGTTGTGCCTGGATGATAACAAGCATGGAAGGAAGATGCACAGCTCCTCCCTAGATTCTTCCATCAATTCCAGTGCCTGAAACTCGCCTCTGTTACTTTTTCCCATTTGCAAATTCAGTTTAAAAAAAAAAAAAA
>VXBJ01004038.1:573380-616625 GCA_013400055.1 Nycticryphes semicollaris
CTGCGCGGTGCGGGGGTGGCCGCGTGTGCGGGGCGGGCGGCCGCGGGGGGGCCCCGACCGTCCGCATGGTGCGGCGGCGGGGGACGCTCCGCGCCTCTGCGCGGCCGGCAGCGGAGGTGGCCACCGGCCGGTTCCTTGCCAAAGCCCCGCTGACCCGCCAGCGGGGACGGGGTAGGAGGAGCTCCCGGCGCTCCCCGCCGCGGGAGCCGCTTCTCCCGAGGAGGAATAGGTGCTGGTACCGGGAGGGCTCCGGGCCAGACCCGCCCCGCTGCGCACCCGCGGCCCGAGGGGGCTTCCCGCCACCTCTGCCCCCCCCGTCACCCCCAAACCGCAGCTCTCCGTGAGGGCTGGAAGCAGCCGTCTGCCCACAGGTGGCATCCCATGCTGCTGTCATCGTCAGTAAAACTGGTGCTTCTCCCGTTCCATGAGAATTTTCTTTCTTTGTTTATTTTTGGTGAGAGAAGTGCCATTAAAAGTGTTCGTTAAAGCATAAATCGTAACACATCTCCCCCAAGTTCATAGCCGTGATTCCGAGAGGTAAAACTGTGCTCTATTCTTGTGGTAACCTTGCGGAGCACACTGACAATTAACACACTGGTATTAATTGCCAGAGACTTGGAGGGTATTTCATATCTCTACATTTTTTTAATGAAATTTATTTGACATCTGTGTGGAATTTACCCTGGATGGATTTAATCTCCATTTTCAAGCAGTAAATTAATTTCTGGTGCCAGAGATAAGGAAACACCAACAGTTTAAGCTCTGTCATGGACTCTTAAGCACAAACCACTCCTATCCCGTGTGCTGTTGTCCCCCAGTGGGTACAAGAGATAATGATACTTTTGGTCTCTGAGTTTTCTTACCTGCTCAGGCACTGGTCTTGTAGAGAATTTCTTGCAGATGAACTTTTGCACCTTGATGCAGGATGGGGACAGTCACTAAGTTCAGTGGGACAGGGGCTGGCTTTTATGAACATTATGCACTTCACCCGAAGCAGTGGGGAGTCTCATTTCAAGTAAGGTCCTTTGTTACTATGGAAATACACATGAAAAACCTATGCTATGGTAATTTTAGCAAAATACCTCTTTATTTTTTTTTTTTTCCCCTAAACTAAATTGAACTGTGGTTCAGAATTGTGTGGGCACACAGAAATAGTCATGCTTATCTTCTTCACCCGTAGTTGTTAAACAGCAGTTGTGTAGAGGGCTGTCAGTGACTGTGGGCAACTTGGATTTCTTTTTCACTTATATTGCTTATGATCTTTATTTGCCTTTGTAAAGTTTTCTTAGCATGGCTCTCAGCCCTTATCTGCAGAGGGGAGGTAACTGGTTTTACTGACCACAGTGCCATGTATAAAGAGTTTTGGCTTTTGTATAATAGTCTGTAATAATCTTGTTAATGAAAGCCTGTATTATAAAAGCCTTTGCTGATAAATGCTGTCAAAGAGGAAGGACACATCAAGTAGGGTCTCCCGGGGAATTATCTTGGAAGAGTTTTGGTTGGGGTTTTCTGCAATAATGTGGGTGATAGAACAGAGGACACTTTTATAACATTTACAGTGATTCCAAACATGAAGTGCAAGGCTGAGATTTAAAATGGCCCTGATATACTGCAGACCCAGTCTGAACTCACCACGACAAAAATCCTAGAAGAAAAATGATGTAGTATGCCACAAAGGAAGGAATATCACGTGTCAAATGAGGACTCTTAGTTGGGTAAAAATACTGCAGCAGAGAATCTTGGAATTACAGAGGATTGTAGATTGTGCAGTGCTGCAAAATAGTCATGTTGCTCTGAGCTCTAGTAACAGGAGGGTCATTGGAGGGCGTTATTTCTGTTCCTTTCCGCACTAGTCAGACTTGACTGAAGCACTCCATCCAGTTTCAAGCAGTACACTTACTCTCGAAGAAAGATGAAGGCAAACAAAATAGAGGCTTAGGAAATGCAAGCTACAAAGAAAGAGGGAATTTAATCTGGAAAACACAAGGTAAGGACATGGCAACTGCTTTCAAACATATAAACACATTTATAAAGGTGACAGTAAACAATTGTTTTGTGGCCACCAATGGTAGGATAAAAAGCAATTTACCAAAGTGCAATTAGTGACATCACTTTAGATATCAGGAAAAAACAAACCATTTTACAACTAAAATTGTAGTTTTACCATGTGGTTAGCTGGAGACTAATGAGGTTGTAAATCCTTGCAGTGAAGGTCAGATAAACAGCTGTCAGGACTGGCTGCAGTATGTGTGACCATATCTCAGGGCAGGGGAGAGGTTGA
This sequence comes from Nycticryphes semicollaris, assembly GCA_013400055.1. NCBI lineage: Eukaryota > Metazoa > Chordata > Aves > Charadriiformes > Rostratulidae > Nycticryphes > Nycticryphes semicollaris. Next base: position 575,662 of record VXBJ01004038.1, read on the forward strand.
GTGATCTGAGATGTTTACCAGCCCATATTTCTATGATTCCTAATTGCCCAAGAAGCTATACCTGTCCTTTCAGGAACAGGCACAGCAGCGTGGCACTGAAGGAGAACTCATTACTGTTCCCCTTATGATTAATGCAGTGTTTTTACTATTTAATAAATGACGCTAGACTTTTTGGATCAGTATCTCATTAACATCTGGAGACCAAGAGTAACTCACAGAGACAGTGAATGAAACGATCCATTGGAAGTAAGCAGTTTTCAAGTCCAGTAGTTTTGAGCAATAATGACTGAAAACTTACTACTCATTGGCTGGAATAAATATAAACATCCTGGAACTCTCTTGGTACTTACTGTAGAAATCACCACCTCATTTGGACACTTGATTAGCAGATTCAGATGAGGTCAAGGACTTAATTGACATTATTATGAGAAATGAAAGTCAGGTGTGAGATGACTGGCTATGACCAATATTAAACATGTTCTGGTAAGTGGAAGCAGGTGCTGCTCTTCAGGTGGGTCTTGCCTGCATCCTTCATGAGTGCAGAATTCTTGTGAAAAACAAGAGTGATACATGCTCTTGGAGATAATGAGTAGTTCCTCTGTAGTAGAAGGCTGACTGTATGGAGAACTGGCTAAGGATTCCCAGAGTAAATCTACTACTTTGTGCTCCTTGAGGAATTAGTATTGCTGCAGAGAAAAATTTTAATCCCACTTTCATTACTTTTGCAGCCTGTGGCTGCTTTTCCTTCTGTTCCTTTGATTGTTGACATTGAAATCCTGTTCTATCGTTTCTCTGGCTTTTGCAGATAATTCCAGCATCATTCTGCTGTCAGGAGCAGTGCTGCCAGCAAAACAAGGTATTTCAACTTCATAGCACCTTTCACCTCTCACTTTCCAAACAGTGCAAGAGGCTAAATTCATTTCTTATAAAACAGAACTTAAATATCTACATGGCTGAAAGGTGAGAATTTTCAAAACCGAGCTACAGACCAGGGATTATTCACAGAACTTATTCATCAGAAAATTTCAACTAATGAATACATTAGAAAAATGCCATCTGTTTGAGGAAAACTGTGTAAACAGAGATAGAAGCAAAACTGTTTGGGTAAATTATGGATGGCAAATTATTCAACTGGTCTTAGAAGACTTAAGTCTTCTGTCTTTTAAGGATGTTATATGTGGAAAATGGAAGTACAGACTACTGTTCCACAGAGTTTCAAAAAGGTCTCCATCTCTTGTGCTGTCTCCACCTGTGGGGTTTTTCTAAAGCTAATTGGATTAAATCCTGAGTGACCAAGGCTGCTGTCACAGCTCACCCTGCCTGGTGTGGGAGGCTGGACTGGAGACCTCCTGAAGCCTCTTCCAGCCTGAACGATTCTGTGTTTCAACGGTAATTGCTGTTTGACATACTACTGCTTTTGTCAGCTTCCCCTGAGGAGTTCAAGGTGACTGCTGTGAGGGGAGATCTGTCCCCTTGAGGTAAGCAGATTGCATGCTGGCTGCAGGTGGACCCAATTCTCTTGTCACTGAATGGTGACACATTTCTTTGCTGATTTATGGCCTATGCGGGCATTTTTGTTGCTTGCTCTTCTCGTGTCTTTTCTCATGAATATCTCCATTACTCCTAACGCAGTGCTTCTGTAGCATGCCTTCTTACGGACACAGCTTCAAAACGTGTCCCAGAGTTTTATTGCAAGTAACCCAACTAAAATAGCAACTAGTCTTTTGCTGGAATTCACAGAGGTTCTTAGATCCAAAAGTGTTACATTACAGGGCTGCAATAGGAGAGGACTAGACTCAACAATCCACGATCCTTTATTTCTGTGCTCTTCACACTTCACACTCTCTCCTTCCCCTGGAATAAGCCTTTAGTGTGCCCACAAAACACCATCCACATGCTTTTTCCGTGCCCTCCCAGCCACACCGATGCACACTTGCGTTGCAGCATTGCTCATCTCTAGTGCAGTTCCCCAGTAAAGGGTTCTGCCAGCCAGAAGAAATTGGCTAAAAGCCTCAGAAATCACTGTTCCAAGCATACCTCGGCTCTCAGTGCGGCTCCCCTTGAGCACATGTAGCAGGTAAGCCCCAGGCTCCATGGCAGCCATGTGTTTGGTGTCTCTTTCCAAGGGATGCTAAAGACATCCTCACCTACCTTGCTTGGGGTAAATGTGTCAATTTAATCACTGTAGGCTCCTTTTTTAGCCAACTGAGGTGCATTGACCAAATGTGGTCACCCACTTTAAGGTACATGAATAAACTGCATCTGTCTCAATAGGTGTCTCAAGGCTCAATTCACTCTAAAAAGGAATCCTAGCTAATTCTGGCAGTTGATGCCCACAGGGGTCCTGGAGGGTCTGCAGCAGAGAAAGGATTAAATTAGGCATCTTACTCTCACCTTTAATCATAAAACAAGTCCTCAGGCACTGTATTTGGAGAAAAGCTTTCCTTTAGCTTTGTTCCTTTTACAGTTTTCTGTGAGTTTTGTGTTTGTGCCTGTACATGGGCAGAACCAGGCTGTTCTTCTGTTCTGCTTCTGTTTCTTCTTGCCGAAAATGATTTGGGAGGACTCCTGCACAAGCTTCAGCGTGTCTGTATCGTGTTAGTCATGGCATTGAAGGAGTGAAGAGTAACACATACCTCCTCCATCTGCAGCTCTGTAGATGTTATGTTTATGTTTGCAAGGTGGCCAATGTGACTAAAATTAATATACAAACACTTGAAATTTTACTCTGGTACCTTGTGCTGCCAGCCTCCCCCATATCCTCACTGCAGAGATGCTGATAAATGGTCTGAATACTTCTTTGGCTGGAGAGCATGCACAGATACCTATGGTCTGCTGTGCTGAAAACTGGAAAGTGTTTGAGTAGGATACATCAGTGGACATAACACCAGAATCAGGAAAAACCCCTACTCTACAAAGAAATAAGGAAATTAACAGGATCTGAGCCTGGAAAATGGAAACAGGTCAGGGGCATAGTTGTGCAGAAAACTGTTTTTATTTTAAACAGGTTGAGAGGTTTGGGTGTACTCGAACAGCCTCGCAAGGGTTTGGCCTGTGCAGCATATGTTCTTAATTTTAAGGATACCTCTCAAGTGCTTGGCTGTACAGCCCACTAGTCCATTTCAGGTTGCATCCAACCTTGGAAAATCCTGTAATTGCATGACTGAGGAGAAGAACCTCTGCATGCATATAGTTTGCATATTTTGCATAACTCCTGCCTAATCTGAATGTGTGATTAACACACTAGCAAAGGGTAAACAGGAGAATTTCTGCATGCAGGTGACTCCTGTCACTTTGAATTCCTTTTCACCTTAGGCATGTGACTGTAACTGTGTGGCACACAATCAGAGAACCAGGTTTAAAAATATTTATATTCCAAAAAGTTTGGTAAAATGCAGTACTTCTACTGGGTTTAAATAATTGATTTATGTCATGTACCAACAAGACCGGCAAAAGTGTTTTCAGGACAGGAGGACTCTTTGGCTGAAATGAGTTTCAGGGAACTGCTGCATTGAAACTATCAGGGACAGTGTATTATTTATCATGGGTCTGGCAGACTTCCAAAAATATATCATTATTTTTTTTTCAGATTGCTGAACTGAAAGAGCCTTGTGAGGATCTGAGAAATGCCTTTCCAAGCATGTGCTTAACCATCAGTATTTTTCAGCTTTATGAGTAAGAATGGGTAATGCCTCTGAGTACTTTGTTACTGCATCTGCCTCAGATTAGTCAAAGACAATCATCATTCCTCTCCTGTGTTCAAGCACTGAAAAAAACATAAGTGTGTTCATATAGTTTACATGTGGGTCTAGGAATATGTCTTTGAGCCTAACTGTTGTAAATATGAATTCTACTAGGCAATTCCCAGTAAGTGTAGTTGGAACTTTGTAGTCCTTGCTGGTGTGAACACCAAGCTGGTAAGTTTGGGTCCCAACTGGCCCTACCCATGCTTTGCTTGGTCGGGGTGGGAGGGGAGAGAGCAGAGCTCACCTCAGGGGCTCTCCTTCCCCTTTGCTGGAACAGACTCGTGCCATCCAGCTCTCCTGGGCCATCTTCATCCCACCCATCTGACTGCAGTTCACTCCTGATGGACAAGGCACAGTGGGAAGAAAGATGTGTGCCACCTCTGTAACAAATGGAGCAAACTGCAGGCAGCAAAGAGCACAGCAGTGATCCCAGCCTCCCTCATCCATGGAGGCTGTTGGGCTGAGAACAGGCTCTGAAGCGGGCACAGAGACAGGGGGTTCTTACATGGTGTCTTCTCAAAAAAAAAAAACAGAAAAAAACCAGTTTCTCTTTGTGCTGCCAGTTTTCCTCTCCATTGGATAAAGTCATAGCTAAACATCCATATTCCTATCTATTTCTCTGGAGCTAGTTGTCAGCTAGTTTACTATCAGCCCTTCTGAATTTCTGTCTGTCCTGGACAGGAAAAAGAAACAGAGAGGCCAAATGGCCCTGCTCTCAAAACAGAACCTGTGGCATGAAACACTTCAAGGGGGAGAGAGTCCTTAATGCCAAACTAAATTTACCCGTTGTTCCCCTGTGACAGATTCCTCACTCTGTCAAAATATCACCGGAGGTGACTAGGCACACAATTTTCAGACATTCGCTTCTGTTCAAAGATGTAGTTAAGAAGATGAGGTGAGCTTCCATTACATTTCTTTTTCTAGCTCAGTCAATTTTTAATACTTGTGATACATTCGGTGAATGTGAAATAATTACCTTAGTCATAATACTTTTGATTCGTACAATAATGTATTTAGTGTTGCAGTATTTTAAATTATTTTGATAAAAAATTTATTAGGCAAAACCGTCATGCATGACTACTGTAATTGCTGTTACACAAAGGTGTGGGTATACAGCACAATTGAAGTGATTTACATTTCAGTATTTCTGCAAATAAACACAATACTTCATAAAGGGCTAATCTTTACGTTACTCATCCAGAGGAACCTCATCCTTTCAGATTTTTTAGAACCTGGGGGATATGTATTGTTTAAGTGAGCAGGTAGCTGGAACGGGTACGCATGAGTATGTCTTTTGGGGTTGCACAGGCAACCTTGCTCTGCAGAAGGCAGTGACAGGGACATGCTTAATTTGCTCTCCCAGCAGCCTGACTGCAGTGTGACCGCACCAGTGGGCAGTGAACTGAGCACTGGTGGAGAGATCTGAGCTCCTGTGTTAACTCTGCAACACCAGTGAAATTACCGTATGGCCTGTGCTTATTTTCCCTCAGTGGTTTGGACTCTCATGTCCACGAAGCCAGAACATTTTCAATTGTGAAAAAATGCCAAAACCGCACATGTTGGTCACTGGAAATCCTCTCTTTAGAAATGGAGCCACCTGGAGAATAAACAGTAAAACAGGCTCTGAATGAGCTCCCGGGTTCAGTGGGGCTTGTAGGTAATTCTGTATGTAGCAGAGTCATTGCTATAATGATAGTCCCAAATAATAGTGACCACACCTGAGCGGCCATTTGCATTGGCATTTACCATCTCTGCATGCACAAGGGGTAACTTTGTGCACAGAGGAGACACATTAGGATGTGAACATCCAATTTGATGCATGCAGTTGTGAAAACAAGATTCTTGCCACTGGGTTTGTTGGTCAGGAACATCATTTTGCTGTTTCTTTGTGCTGGTACTCCACTTGTTAAATACATCGGTGTGTGAATGAATGTTTGATTATGCGTTTGAAGTTGTGCTGTGCACTTTTGATTAAAAGACTTTATCAGTGGTTGAAGCCTTGTAGGAAAAAAAAAAAAAAAGAGAGAGAGATCTGACAGGGTTAAGTACTGAATCTGGGTGAGGAACTGCAGTCTGACTCTGTGGTTGGTGCTTTTGACCATCCACCACAGGTCTGCTTCCTGTGGCTCCGTTCAGTGCCACATCTCTAATGAAAATTTAAAGCAGTCCCTTAAACTCGGAGCCAGACTGTGATATTTTTGTCTTCTGTGAGCAAAGCCATTTTTTTGCCAAGGAGCCTTACTGCCTGGTTCTGTGTCCCTCAGAATGACTGAGCTCTGGAGAGGGAGGGAATAGGGTGAGCTCTGCTTGCTCCCTGTGTGGCTGCCACAAAACCTGCCTGGCACAGCTGTGCCTTGGTCAGGGTCAGGGAACCCTCAAATGACAGCGCACCCATTGGCATCGCAGCGGGTACTCGGAGTGGAGAGTTTCTTTCTGATATCTTCTTTTCTTTAATCGGGTGCAGCACTGTCAAGTTCCCACATTTGTGACCCTGTAATATGTTTAAGCTCTCTCTCAGTGAGAACACAGTCCTCAAGGATCCGAACCACCCGGCTGCTGCAGGGATCTATATAATTGATAAAAATATCACTGACATGCAGAGTTTATAATGTTTTTTTTTATAAACACTGTCAGGTGGCATGCTGGCTTTTGGGTCCTACCAATACGGATGTTATGGATGACTAGGAAAATCACACAGCAGCCAGCTGACCCTTCTACTTACACTCAGATTATTACTTTTAATTTTCATTGTTGCTGAAATTAAAGACAGAGGTTTGATACTGCAGTAAAAACTTAGGTTGCACAGGATTTTATTTCATGAGGGGAGAGAGACTCTGGTGTCCCTCTGGTCTCGGGGTGCTTGCACACAGGGAGGGAGGAGCTGCAGGTGGAGTGTTGTGGTTGGGGCTTACACAGATCAACCGTGACAACTCTTTGGAAACCCATTAGTGAAAATATCCTGTGGTAAGGGACAGTCATTAATCACCACGATGTATATGTTTATTCGATCAGAGGAATTTCTGTTTAGAGAAGAGTAATTTGCATTCCTCTAAAATATTTTAAAAATATTTTAAAAAGTATTTAACCTTGTAGCCAGACCCCCAACTGCATGTAGTAAATAACTCCTCTGTAGTCCCTTTTTAGGGGACTAATTACATTTCACTAATAAAGGAACTACTTAATTTTTAGCTGTAAGTAGCCTTGAAATAAATGCTTTTGATCCTGCTTCAAAAACTTCCCTGCGAATTACTGTGTTTTTTTGGAAAGTATAGAGCATCATAATGCTCTTCTCCTTCTAAATGAATAAATAAATCTTCCATATACTCTCAGGGCTGTATCGTGAACTTTACCATCTCTTTTGCTAAATTCAGATTATTAATTTAATCTCATTATGATTCAATAGCCTCTGAAATTATTAATAGTTAAAAAAAGACAATAGAGTCCAGGCAAGCTATTTCAAGGAGAGGTTTGCTTTTCCTATCATGTGAAATTATCAATGGTAGCAGGTAGATAAATTCAAAGTTAAAACAATGTGTAATTCTTATAATTCAAAAGTGGAACCTCATATACAAGAAGCAAACCATGCATAATGTAGTTATTATACCTAATTATTGTTCAGCTGTATGTCTTGCTTAGAGCAAAATTGCCACAAAATGTAGACCAGCTTTCTGGTTAATAAGATTCTTTTCTTTCTTATTAAATTTATGAAATGTTGCTCTAAAAATAATTCTTGTAGAAATCATAAGAATAAAATCAGGTTCTTCATTGGTGGTTTGCTATGCATTAGTCATTCACATTTACTGAACTTCTGAAACTCATGTAGTTATCTAAAAATAAATATTATTTCTTGACATTTCCTGTTTAGTTATAATTGTGTGTGGCTCTGGCTTCCTGCTAGGAACCCTTCTAGGCAGCAGACTGTGGTTGCATACTTTTGGAGTTTGATCATTGCAACCTTTTCCTTGTTTATCCCATTGAAATTCATGTCAAAATTCCCTTAGTTTCAATGAAAACTGGGGTAGGGCCACAGATATATCTTGAGCAGGATCTCAAATAGACTCTGAGGCTTTTTCATCTCTCTTGCTCTTTAAGCATTGTAGCGTTCGTAGCTTTTGCTGACGTCTTTTGGCACAGTGTGGATGGAATGGAAGTTCACAGATTATCATAGTTCTTGCCTATTTGGCATGTATTTTGGCTTAGGTTTTTAGCATCTTGTGGTTTAATTAACACTCTTAATTCTGTTTGTCCTCATACAAAGAGGATCACATCCACTGCTGTGGCTCCTAAAGGCTGCCACAATACAAATAAAGTAGAGTAATTTTTCAGCATGAGCCAAATAAATCTGTCCTTTATACATTTCTGTGTTTAATCTGGCAAAGAAGGGGATTTGGGGTGTGTGCGCACTAACAACTGAATTCTCTGTTGGTCCTTGGGGCTGTTGGGAGTTAAAGAACAACGTTAGCATTTGTTATTTCTCTCATAAAATAGTGAAAACAGGACTGTCTTGACAGATCTGTTGAAATAACTCACAAATGGATAGTTCCTCTGCAGGAACAAATACAGTTTAAGGTCACTCTACCCTTCTGTATCTGCAGGCATTCTAGGACTGCAGAAGGTAAAGATTTATTTTATATTTTACAAATATAAGAAAAACTTCCACGCTTTTCAGTCTCTATATAATCTCTGCAAATGCTGTCATAACTATAACAACATTTGATTGTGTTGCTAATCAAATCTTAGTTTAGTGTTAGTACATTGATAAAAAGATATTAATGAGTTCTTGGCAGTTGCTCTTTTTCTGTCAGCTAGATAAAACTACAGTGTACCAATTTAATTGGAAAATGGGCACTCAAGCATCAACACAGTGTGTGGTGAAGAGATACCATCTACTCTATTTCGGTAAGTGACTTAACTGTCCTCTCATAAAAAGTGTTTAACATCCAGGAGATGTAAAACAGAATGTAATTGCAGTGTGGGATTTTCAAAAGTGCTTCACTGGGGATATTTTGGAGTCATTTAGGTAGTTTTGCAATTGGTAATGTAGAGTATATAAAATTACTTAAATAATTAATTCAGTCAGTTATTTTTATTGATATACTTATGGATGTTCTGTTTGCATTATTTGTCAATATTGTTCCTCTGGGTTTATGGCTTTACAGTCATTGGTACCTTAGAAAATTGGACTGGTTGTGTTAGCCTTGCCCAATCTCTCTTTACACCATACACATAAATGGGAAGTGAAAGGAATAAATGAGATCAGTATAAACATTTCCTCGGCAGTTTAATTGTGTTCTTGGTAAAGGTTGTATGGGTATATCTTAAGGATTTCACAGGCTAGCACAGGTATAGCAAGGCAAACAACATGTGAAGAATCGTTTGCTAGAGCTGCCTTCATTTGAAATATACTGGAGGTGAGACCTTGAAGCTGATTATCTCCAGCAAAGAGAAGTTTAGGTTTGTTTTCTCTCATCTTTTGCATTTTCTTAGATGACTCTGCTAAAACAAACACAAGAAGGAAGTTACAGGCTGTTCATGGCTTTCTGAACACTGAAAACTGATGGACTGGTTGAGTCCAATTCCCTTCAATGCTCTGGTGTAAGTCTTGTTAGCCATGTTTATATGAAGGCAAGCACTCTAAAGGTAGTGTTAAGGTTACAATCCTCGTGCTATAACCCTTTATGGAGTAGAGCTGTAGCAAGAGGCCAAAAAGAGCAAGTCATGTTTGCAGCTGTGGAGCTGGAGCTTCGTGTGCTTCAGAATGGCTCAGTGGAGACTGCATCTGGCCAACGGGGGATTTGTTAAATTAACAAATCATCAGTTTTCAAGCGGTGTCCGGAGTGGGATGCCATCACATCCTGAGACTTTTTCTTTGTTCAACAAATAGAACAAATAGAAATCCCCTGCAAAATGTGCTGCTGCCCTGGGGACAGAGCAGGGCTTTGGCTGCTCAGTTGCCAGCTCAGTGAAGCCTTCACTGACAATGTGTTGAGCAGTTGGGTGGATAGTGCCATCTCTCCTGGGAGCTCTGTGAAACATCATTGTTCTGCTTCCAGGGATCAGCTAAGCTTATCTGGATTGAGATGCTGATACGCTGCCCAGGAGATTGGTTTGTAGATCAAATCCCAGTGTTGTAATTGTACAGTTGACAAAGTGCTTGCTGTTACGGGCTTGTGGTCTGTTAGGAGTGTATAGTGACTTTACTTTTAATTACAGAAATTGCAGTTGGTCTTTTCCTTTCTAGCTGGAAACACTACTTAGTCAGTGACCCAGGTATACATCCAATTATCTGCTCTCTGAGAGCCACCACATAATGACTTGTTAAAAACTTCCCTAACAAACTTCCCTATCTGATATTGTATTGTGGGCAGGGATCATCTTTTTCCTTAGTCAGAGTATGAGTTCATTCTAAGATATGAATAGCTTTTCTGATTCCTGGAAAATGCTTGTGTCCCCTGCTGGGAGACAGAGTTACTCCTTAAAAGCTGATGTGATGGTTTTGTCTGTATGTAGAGTTGCAGCCCTGCAGTACTTTGAGGGGCTGGGACCTTTCCAAGTCTTCTCTCTAAAAGGAGAATTCTGTCCTTGTTCATCCCATATCCCATTCCCACCTGCTTTGGGGACCCCAGGGTTTGAGATGCATCCTCCAGTGCTGTGAATGTTCAGCAACATTTCTACCATGGATGCTAATTCTTGCTTTTTGGGTAGGAAAACCTTTCCTTTTTCTTTTTTTTTTTTTTCTGTGTGGACTGGACAATTCCAGCTCCTGGTAATATTAACTTAGTATTATGCTGCTATGTGTAGAGTTTATTGAATTTTTAACCCTTTCCTAATACCATCTGAGAATCCTATCCAGTAAATAATGGTTATTTTGAGAGAGTCTCACCGCAGCAGTTCCAGTTTCCTGCACCCCTCTTGAATATAGAATTCTCCCATTGTTTAAATTATTTACATAATAAAATAAAGAAGTCCATGCTGAGTCTTGAGCTGTAGTGCATTTTAAATTTCCAGCAGGAGTAATTTTTTTTGTATGTATTATTTTGAGTCCTTTTTCAGTGTACTGTATGCCTGAAGTTTGGCAGGTATAAATTAAACCTCTAGCATGAATACAGTTACTCCCTGCCACGACTCGGAACAGTCTGTCCAAAGTTTTTCATCAAACTGAAATTATAATCAATTATGACAAAGGTGGCAGGATGCCAAAGGGATAATATGTTGAGCAAGAAGGAGACATGAAACACCGCATAGCGTTTGGAGTAGTGCTTAGCAAATTGGTGGCGAAGCATCTTGTGGCATCTCTCCCATCCTGCCATTTCAAGAGAGGAGTGAGCAGCACACGATTTCCACAATCCTTAGCAGTACAGAATTCCATACACTGAGTACTTCCTGTGACCAGAGGTTTTTTTTCTGAGACAGAGTTTCTTGGACTTTGGGTCCTCTCTTGTAATTCTGTGTCTCTGGGTTTGATATGGAATGCAGAGAAGCTTCATGCCAATCTGAGTCATCAGCTGTAATCACAATAGCTGCTCTGGAAAATGTGATTTAGGGGGGCAAGAAGGGCTTCAACTATGCTATACAGCACCGTAAGGCCCAGATTCTGCAAAATGTTATCTTCCAGCTTAGGTCTAAGTGAGGTAAATTACAAAACACACTTGGAGGAATGAATGTTGGACCACATCCTCCCCAAGCTCAGAATACCTGAGGTTAGAGCATGGTCTTACTGGGCCATACATTTTCTTTTTCTTATGCCTGTAACACTTTCTGATTAAGCATAATAATGATAACAGAATTAATTTCACTTTAATTTTACTTAATCCAATACTGTCCTGACTAAACCTTTTGTAAAATGAAGGTGAAAAAATTCACTCCAGGATGAATTTGGCCCACATATGACAGTTAGTGTCTAGGATGATAGTTGCTATCTAAAAAGAAAAATGTAAATTTACCTACAGAAGGAAAGGAAAGAAGGGAAATATTTATGCACAGCGATGCTGCTATAGAGACCAGGGACATTTCAAATAGCAATAATAAAGAGATATGTGTGCTAAATTATCTCTGCTTGATTCCATCATTGTTAGTCTTGTTACCATCATTACCTGCTGCATTGGTTCGGAACAACAGCTCCACGAGAATTTCTTTAGACATTTATAGCTATAAAAACTCTAGATTGGTGGAACTGGATGATTTCATTTTACTTTGACAATGATGTTTCAGCCTGTAGAAAATAGCTCTTTTCCAGACTCCAAATTAAAAGAATAATTTATCACAGAAAAGTATAAAAATGGGCTTACAGAGAATGAAAGTAACACTTATTTTTCTCTGCATAAAAATGTATCTCAGAAGTTTAAAGTAAAATATGCAAATGAAGAAGCCTGATTTAGGTACTGCTACAGATTACACACATTCTGCGCAATCTTTGTTTATTTAGTTGTGTATAAGGTAAACTGAAATAAAACAAATATGGTTCAGATTTTTAAGTAGGTTTCCAGAGATCTTTCTATGAATTCTGATTTATCCTATTTATAGCTTGTTGACACTACTAGGACTGAAGCAAGAAACCTACAGTGTCTTGTATTGCATCTCTGTATTTATGCAAAAGATTGTATAAAACAAACCTGAGACACCCACCACAGTGAATGGAGCAATTGCACGCACGCCTGGTCTCTGAAAAAATCTCATTCAGCAGATCAGCATCTCAGCTCAGATTGGTGGCAAAGTCGGTGTCTCCCAAAAACGTCAGTGTCCAAGCTGCTAAGGCTCTGCTCTTTATGCAGTGGCTGTTTGTCTGGGACCTCACCGACCTCCCACAACCTCTGGGCAGGAGAGTGGAGCACCTCGAGTCCTGTGTACAGTTTTGGGCCCCTTACCACAAAAAAGACATTGGGGTCCTGGAGTGTGTCCAGAGGAGGGCCACAAAGCTGGTGAGGGGTCTAGAGAATAAGTCTTATGAGAAGAGGCTGAGAGAGCTGGGGTTGTTCAGCCTGGAGGAAAGGAGGCTGAGGGAAGACCTTCTCACTCTCTACAATTACCTGAAAAGAGGGTGTAGAAAGGTGGGGGTCGGTCTCTTCTCCCAAATCTCAGGTGATAGGTCAAGAGGAAATGGCCTCAAGTTGTGCCAGGGGAGGTTCAGATTTGAGATTAGGAGAAATTTTTACACTGAAAAGTCTATTAAGGAATGGGCTGCCTGGGGAAGTGGTGGAGTCACCATTCCTGGAGGTATTTAAAAGATGGGTTGACATAGTGCTTCGGGACATGGGTTAGTGATGGTTTTTATCAGAGTTAGGTTGATGGTTGCACTAGATGATCTTAAAGGTCCCTTCCAACCTACACAATTCTATGATTCTAGATGGCAACAGGATTGTAAGTGCTTTTTACATTGGTTGGTCTCCATTCCTGCTCCTTTCTGCCACAATGAGGTACCATGAGCCAGGATTGAATGTCACCATAAAACCTTTTCCTCCCTGAAAATAGGATGGCATTGCTAAATCTCATGCTGCAATACCTGTGCCTGCACCCATTTACATCCACTTAGATGCAAATAGTTCCCATTGAACTAATGATGTGACGCAGGCATTTAACTAAAACGCATGCTTGAGTTTGTGGAAGATCAAAGTCCTTAATCGTAGGCACATGGTGTAATTGTAAAGTCACTTACAGCAGGCAAAATTACCCTTTAGATGAAGCATCTGTCACAGGTATATGGATTTTGCTCAGTCACCTGCACAAGGAGTAAAGGTGATGGCAAACATAAGAATTTTTGTGTCTTATTCTGAACACAGGTTGTAAACAAAAAGGTTCTTTATGGTCTATTTCCCAAGTACGTGTACCCACACCAGCTCAGGCTCATGTTCTGGAGCATCTAATGTGTAGGTTTAGTTATAGGGTGGTCTGATGAAGATTTGACTTGTTGGACAATGAACGTTGTCATTTGTTATACTTGTATGACACGACAGAAATTATTTAGCCTCTTATTTAGTCATCACACTGGTGTTGCTCAGTAAAACACTTCACTTAACAACTCCTACTTGACCATGTTGCTAAATAATACAGCCAGAAGTAGTTTTGTATGCACTATATTCACATTACGCCCAAGATGAAAACAGAGAGGATGTATTTCTGTTGCCCTTTGTCTAGGAACAACTTCAAAGGGTACAGATAAATGCCAGGGAAAGCCCACACTTTCAAAAATTTGTACTGAACAGGTATCATATGTCAGAAGGACTTTTGTCTCCTCTTTCTTTCCTTTTTGTTTGAAATGACTTGTATAAAAATGAAAGACATCCGGTAACTGTGCCGCTAAAGTCCTTTATGTGAGGGAAATGGATGTGTCCAGAACTATTACTGTATTAAGGTCCTCACTGCTCTTAGTAGTTACTAAGGCTATATGTAATCGGGGAGCTATTAGCTTGAGAAATGATCTGTAAAGGATTAATAATGAATATAAAACCGGAATAATGAAAGGCATCAAGTGTTCCCCAGGGAAGAGAATATACTTAACATACTAATTCTGTACCATGTGATCCTGGAGGCAGTGGGGTATTTCCACATTGGGAATCGGATGTGAGTGTTACCCAGTGGAGTGGTTTGCGTGTCTGATGTACTGCTAAAAATAATCTTAAACATTTTTATGGGCACTTGTATATTATTAATAGGGCTAAAACTGTCATTTCAGCTAAAATTTTTATTTATCCTAAGTTCAAAATCTGTGTTTCGTGAATGTATAGTCTCATGAGTGACATTTGTCAGTCTGAGGGACAGTCTGAAAACTGAGAGTGGTCTGTCTGGTTATCCACGAACATCTGCTAATGCTGTACAACCCATTAACTCCCTCTGACAAGCCAGCACCTCACAACCTCCTCCAGCATGCAAAACACTGTCTTGTCTGACTGCAGCAGAGCAGGGGAGGGCAGGAGGGGCAGAGAAGGAAACTGTGTGGCTGGAAGGAGACCAGAGCAGACTGTGACATTCCACATGAGCAAAACCTCAAAGCAGTGGAGCCAGTAGCATCCAGCAGCCTATTTTTAAGCCCTGTGGTGTCCAGCCTGCTACGACTTGGCCCTCTTTTGTATACTGGCATTTCTCTCATTTCAGTGCTCCCAAAGAGATTTGGCTGAGAAACTTAATTGCACACTGAATCATCAATAACCACACTCTCACTAACTGAAGTCTTTTTGGAGCTTCCTCTTACCCTGTGCAGCTCTTACCGAGCCTTTCTCTTCATCACTGATGAAGTCTGGTGATTTTCATTAGATCATTGTGCTCGTTTTTGCATGTCATGTTTGTTTTTCCAACTTCTCCTGTACCACGCGTATGCTACTGCACTTGCTTTGATAACGATGGTCAAGACATTATTAAATTAAGTGGAATTATGTGCCATGGTTTTGGCCAGCATCAAAATTAGTTTATCAACCATTTTGAAAGCGAGATTTGGAGAATAAAACAATATTAGCACAAGTCAACTTTCCCTTTATCATTAGAGTAATTACTTGAATGTAATGTGGTATATGATAGAATTGGTAGATAATTTAGAAAATTCCAGTATATGACTGTCTGCATCTTTCAAGGCCTAAATATCTTAAAAATGCTGACTGTATATAATGAATTTATATTTCTGCATTAATTAGGCACATTCAAAATCTTCCCATTTTGAATGACTAGCAGATTTAAATTGATGGTATTAATGACTATATGGGCTAATGAAAATACACTGGAGGTTCTTCAGTTCTGAGATCTTCTACTTCCACTCTTGGGAAATCCAGACAAAAAATAAACCCTGGGTTGGAAACATACCACAATGTTCAATTTATACTGAAATAAGTAGCAGTTTCCCCAGTTCGTTCCAACCTTATTCTCTTTGTAGCTTTTAATCTATTTGAAAAACTCAGCAAGGAAAGGATAAGCCAATTATTCAATTTTATTAAATAAAAACAGTTAATTATATTTTCTAATTATCCTCTTTTATATTTGTAAAGTTAAGGCCTTCAAGCTGTTGAGCTCTGCAAGTGACCTCGATGTTCCTATGCTTTTGGGAAATAATATTGTGTCTGCTGTTGATGAATATATTATATTTATGGTTTACTGCAATAATTTGCTGGTTCGTGGTCCTACAATTCTCACAGGAGAGGAACAAATCCTTGTGATCTCCCCGAGAACTGTCATGTGGTTTCAAATCTTGGCATTAGCTGAGGGAAGTGTAACATTCACATGATGCCAGTCAGCTCCCCACTGACTGTTTTCGCAGAAGCAGTCTGAGGTATTTGTTGTTTCAGGGGGAAGTAGCAATAAATTAACTAAAGAAGTAGACTTTTTTATTAGAACTACATTAGGACACCAACAATAGCATCTACTCCCCCCACCTATTTTTCTTTTTTAGAAGGAACTCTCAGGGTTTGCTCAGGTTCACTCTGCACACTGAGATAACTGCCAGTCTGGAGCACACGAGGCAAAGGAAATATCTAAATATCTCCCCAGTGCCTGCTGTTCTGGTGATACTGTTTATCCACTACCGCACCTGTGCCTGGGACCTGCCTCGGGCAGATGCATCAAGATAGATTTTGTCTCCCTTTCGGGGTAGATATTGGGGTTGATACCAGTGCCCGGGTCTGGGACAGAGATGAACCAGAACACTCCCACAGGAAGCACATGGGCTAGATAGATGTTTCGGTTTTTAAATGGATGGATTTTCCGTTTAACTCTATTTCAGCATCCCTTAGCTGTCACAGCCATTCAGATGACTGTGTACAGTCCTCTCTGGTCTCTGGAGTTTTCCTTCCATCAAAGGCAGATAGGTGGAAATGCACATTAGGTGACACATATCATCGCAGGAAAATGAGGACACGCAGATAAAGCTCTGCCAGAATGCAGTAGATAATTGTGTTCCGTGAAACAGGACGTGGTGCATTTTGCTTCACAGGCTGACTGACTGGCCTCTCCTCGCAAAACATACCTTTCTTTTCTTGCTGTCAGCTTCACTCAGCACTGAGGGACCGTTTCATAGAATCATAGAATTGTCTAGGTTGGAAAGGACATTTAAAATCATCTAGTCCAACTATGATAAAACTCTGATAAAAAAAACCAGACAACTCATCACTAAACCATGTCACTGAGCACCATTTCTTTGGTTTTTTAGGGAGAATCAATGCCAGATACGTCCCTCCTCTTCCTGCCCAACTCTGACGATTCTGTGGTTCCGTAATTTGCCGGCTGCCTCTAACACACAGGAAGATATTCACCTCCAAGGGAACGTGGGAAGGGCCTTTCCCCGGCTCGGGGGTCTGTCATTGCAGATCTTGGCTCCAGAGCCAGCTGGGAATGATAAATTCAGCTCCAAGCACAGACTTTCATCCTCTTGACAAGATCTTATATGAGTCTGATACATTCACCAAAATTTAAAAATTAAAGAAAAAGGAAAGGAAAAAAGAAAGATCCATAAAATGTGAAATGATTCAGCAGGCTGATGAAAGCAAGCATGTCAAGATAGCATTAAGCCATAACTGATGGGGCAAATTAGTGCATTTTTGAAAAGCATGGTCAAATAACCCTAAAGAATTATCAATCAGTATACAATTAATACAAGTGGCATTATTTTCTTAATCCTTCAACTTTTGGTTATACAGACCAGAACCCCACGGCCATTATAGCCCAATGCCTACTGCTATTGCATTTTTATAGCAATTACTTGCTTCTCTGATGCTTGCCTTTGATATATATGAGTAGTTTACATTTATCTGGCTGTATAACTTGTAGCATGAGTTAAAAATGTACTTAAACAAAATCATTGCATGGTGCAATATAAAGTAATATAGGTATAAATAATTTCCATTCCTTTGAGCTCAGTGAAAGGTCACTGGCATACACCTGTCTTGCCCTGTAATAATAAATATTATGACATAACAATGTTCTCTGTCACCAGTTGCTAGTTGACCTCAGTGGTCATAATGGGGTTTCCACCCAAGGGGAGATTTCCTTTCATTCCTTATTTTCATAATAAACTGCGCTCTGCTCCTGGGTTTTCAGGGGTTACTGCACTGCGGTTATTGCTTGGTACCAAGCAAGTCATTAGGATGCTGGTCCCAGGCTGCTCATCAGCTCAGCTCTGTCGATAATTCTCTATGCCCATGGGTTTTAATACTCAATTCTGCTTTCTATAAATGTTTCTTGTCTTTTGACCTGTGACAGAGGGAGCAAAGTTAAGTAGGGGGTAATGTATTCCTCCCATAAATGGGCATACATGGAAAATTTTGGATGCTTTATTATCTAGTTATAGCTCGTGCTTTCTTTGGTTTATACTTGTTTCTTGGCATGCTTTATAGCAGTGCCTGGAAAATCAATTTTTCTTTTCCAAGCTACAAAGCAGTACATGTGTTCTTAAACAAAATCCTGTCATTCTGACCAATATCTTTAATTTTTCTTCCCTGGTGTTGTCATGAAGCCCACTTCAATCCCATATATTTGCTCTTTAATTTCAGTGTTGCTTTTAGTGTTCATACTTGGTTTAAGAATGCTGTCAAACAACTGATTATAGAAAAACACTGCATATATAGTTAGTGTTTTTCCAAAAGAGGCTTTGTATTTTATACTTCCAAGTTGCAAAACTTCACTGGTTTCTTTCTTCTATCCTCCTTGTTTATTATATATCTTCTTGTGTTAGAAAGTTAGACAGGTTAGTAATGAGTCTCGCAGTTTAAATGCTTCTCAGATGGGGATTTATTGGAGAAATCTAAAGATGTTATATTCCCACTTTCATGGGTTGCCAGCCATGTCACAGGAGATCCAGATGTACAGTCCTCTGTCACCACAGCAGCTAGATGTTGCACTGTGTCTTTGAGACGATCCAGGGAAGCCCAGCAATCCAAGAGCTGTTTCCATTAGTGGTGGATGACAATATGGATTGTCTGGGGGAATGAGAGAGTGGCTCTGTATTGGTTGTTATAGTCCCCTAGTTGGCATGATCCTGCATGCCTTTAAAGTCCAAACTCCCATTGGTCTCATCAGAGCCGTGGATTCAGAAAAAGAAAAAAGCTCAGGGTCAGTGAGTCTGGCAGCATCTCTCCTAAGGTTATGACTGTCTGCTTTACAAAAATTGATGGCTCTTTCTAGGCACCAAGGCAGCAGCGACTAATGCTCCATACATGAGGCTGCTGAATACTCTTTCTGAAGCTTACATTCATCAATCTAGATAAACAGACTTGCGAAGGCAGAGCCTGTGATCTGATGTCCAGCATGAATTGGACCCCTGCCATGGTCCCCATGCACAACCCATAAACACTGTTCAGTGCCAAGCCAGTGAAGGGAGAGTAGGTTTGTCTGATACAAGAATATGGACAGTAGCACCAAGCTTCATGCAGTGATCATCATCTTTTCTGCCCCAGAGAAGTCTGTGTAACCTCATTCTGGAAGTGAGAACTTTAGGGAGAGGTTGTTGACAACCCGAAGAGAAAACCTGCCTGCTGTTGTGGAAGGACTGGTGAGCTCAGCAGGGCAGAGAAGGGCGGGTTCTCCTTTTCTGCAGCAGCAGGTGATATCTTGGGCACTGTAATGCCTCTTGTGTATGTAGGACCTACTGCTGGGTGGATGATGTCATCTCAGGGTCAATTAATCAGTCCTTGTGTAAGCAGAGCATAAGCTTGACTATATCTGGTGGAACAGAATTTAATTACTGAAATGAGAGGTTTTTTGAACACTGAAATTAATATCACCATTCTCAGTTAAAATTAACTGGCCTGTTGAATTAGTTTCTTGTTTATGATGTTTGT
Organism: Nycticryphes semicollaris; assembly: GCA_013400055.1. NCBI lineage: Eukaryota > Metazoa > Chordata > Aves > Charadriiformes > Rostratulidae > Nycticryphes > Nycticryphes semicollaris. The sequence continues at coordinate 595,160 of VXBJ01004038.1, forward strand.
CTTGTAAATGAAGTTTTGATCTTTTATGCTAATGAACTGATGTACCTCAAAGCCTTGAAGGAGAGGGATAATGAAAGACACTGTCAAATGATGATGTTAATGGTTAAGGTTAAACAGAGGCCCCACCAGTATATACTAAAGTGCAGATGTTCTCTGCTTTTTCTCTGCACTCAGAGTGGTGTCCACTGGCTTTGACATCGGGTGGCACCAGGAAGGCTTCAGCTGAAATCTCTGAATGCTCAGGTTGGTACAAGAACCGTAGAGATCATGCTACTGTCACTCTGTTAGTCACTGGCAGTGCTGGAAGGGAAGAAACATGGGAGCAATGGTCAGAAGCAGGAATACAGTCATTGCTTCACAACACCCGCATAGATATCTGCTCCAGGCTCCAACCTGTGCTTGCTGTGTGGATGTATAAATAGTGTAGACGAGGGAGTAGTATCCTGCAACAACATTTTGGTAACTCATTGTTGCTGATTTAGAGAGGACGGGGGCGGAAAGAAAACATGTATACCTCACATGTACATTATCCCATTAGGTACAACCCAAAGGGAAGTAGACCCTCTATACCTTGATTTGAAGAGGGAACAGCAAGTAGGGAGACAGCAGTATGTGAGTGCTTGAAGAGAAACAGAACCATGTGTTCAAGACCTGGCAGGAGAGTACTACAAAAACATGGTATAAAAATGGTCCTCATCTGTAGGAAAAAGGGTTAAGAAAACACACTCAAATCCAAAACATATTCAATTGATTTAAAAGCAGTAGTTTGAAAATGAGTTCTTGTAATTGGAGCCTCTGAGATTTTTCTTTAAACCTTTAAGGCACTCTTGAAAAAGAAATTCTGGAAGAACTCAAGATATTGCTAAATAAGCTCCCAACAGTAGGGGTGTGCTACTTACTGTCTCAACAGTCCTCAGATTATTTTTAGGGGTAAATATGGTCTTGTTATAAAGGACTTAAAGTTGTTTTGCTCTTCTGATGATATGTTGATTTCTCTTTAAAAATCAGCAGTTTACTTCTGCATCTATTGGTAACACCTGTAGTGGTGACAGAGGTATTTAACCCTGAGTTACTGAGCAGCTGAAGCCAATATCTTGTGTATGGTACGTGGGCTGTTTCTATTTCCCAGTTTTTCCTTCTTGGCTCTCATAATTTTTTCTTTCCCAAAAAATTCACAGTGCTACTTTCTTCCATACCATGTGTTGATCTCGCTTAACTGCTTTTTGCTGTTGTTTGGTTGGTTGTTTCTTTTTTAAAACTCTACTCCATTAGTTCTTAAAATTCAGGTCAAACCTTGAAGCTCAGGAATGCCTGGGATGGAGCCCATTCAGCTATCAATTTTCAGTGCATAATCTAAGAAGACATTGAAAAGACCAGACTTACAGTGTAAGCTATCGATGCAGAGGTGAGCTTGTGAGATTAAATTAGAAGGACATAAGCAACGTGGGTAAGGGTTTTTTAAAAGTAAAATCTGAGTTGTTGCTGTTTCTTGTGCTACAAAGCCCTTGCCTTTTGCATATCGTTGGTGCCAGAGGTGTAGGGGTATACAAAGGCTTTGCAGATTTATAGCTGATGCAAAGGAAGGACTTAACTGGTAGAGATAATGTGTGTATGGTCAAACAGATGGGGTGCAGGTAATGTCCCTGTGTGTGCAAGTGCTCGCCTCCGCTGGAGGAAAAGGTGTACTTTGTGAGTTCTGTGTTTTCTTGCAAATCCTTGCTGTTTTATATATGTGTAAACATGTAGTGCAGGTGAAATAGCATTTCTTTTGTGGCTCGAACCTGTTTCTAGTGGAGTTAATGATGCTGTTGACCTCAGCGGAGTCAGAAATTCTTGCTGAATCCCTCCAGTCCAGAAGCTAGACACAGGACAGAGCCTGGATAGACTTAACTGCAAACAGAGCCATTTCTGATGATAACAGAGCTTTTAACTCCCCTTGTCTTTGCAGACCTTAGTTTTACAGATAAGTGTTGTCAATAAGGGTGGGTATTAGTACATAATACAATTTATTGCTGCTTGTCTCTTTTCTCTTTTTACAAGAGCTCTTCATCTTGTTACCCAGGCATTCAATGCTATTAGAACAAAGCACACAAACCCGGAGTAGCTGATATTTTCTGTCTAAGCCTATTTGAAATTATACTGACATGAAGGTTTAGGTGACTTGAGGAGATTTATTTATAGCTCTTGTGATGGCAGCAGTATGCTTTCAGCAGGATTTAGGATTGTGAAATCCTGTGGAGCCTTGGTCTTGATTTTGAGAAAAGCCCATCACTCAGCTGTGGAGGCTTGTAAAGGTGATGCTGGGTGAGCCCATCCTGTGAAGTTGGTACCAAAACTCCTGATGCAAAATCAGGTTTTTGTATAGTCTAATGTTGGGTAACCTCTTGGAGTTTGTGAAAAGGTCACTCTTATTTTTCTCTCTGCAAGAATCTTTGAGGAAAGCTTTCTTTCATTAACCTGTACCTTTGTTTTCCCATTTTGATTGCTTGTAGAAGGGCTGGGCTCTGTCATGTTGCAATGCCTCTGCCAGTGCTTTGTCCAGTGGTGCATTGGAACTGTGCCCAGTTGTGTCTTTGTGTGGGCATAGATAAGCTTCCATCTACGGGTTTTATGTTGACTTCATGTGATAGCGATACAGGTAGGCATATCAGCATTGTCCAGCAAGAGCTAAGGACTAGTCATCTTGCTGAGCACTGGGATTATTGGCTTTGGACTTTAAAATGTGTCACGATGCAGAAGATACCTGTTACACCACAACGAGAGTCCAGCTAGTCCTCTTGCCTCCATGCTGATGTTTTATTTTTTTTTAAAGACAACATCACTGATTACACTTGGAAAGTTAAAAAAGTAGACCTTTAGGCCAGCAGATTAATAAGTCCATCTTAAATGTGGCGTGTTTATCCATTGCACTGATGTATGTTACCAAGAGAATAAGGTAGAGAACCCTAGTGTCCTGTCTGGATTAAGGAGGAAAAAATGGAAAATGCTGTGTTTGTTTACATCCTAAACATAAAACATCATACAGCATTTTCAGAGGTCATGTGCTTACTGGGGCAAAATCACCATGGGAAAAGGCAGTAGCTGAGCTTGGGATAACCCACTTGTCTCGAACAAAACCTGTGCAGGGTATTCATATGGTTGTGTACCCTCGGGTTTGGAGGATATATTGGGCTATGTGTCTGAATGGCCTCTGCACTTATCCCGGTGTGCTGGAACAATGCTGTGATATTTACTGGAATTGGGCGGGGGGAAACGTTTAGGGCAATCTGAGATGCCCAACTCTGAGTGAACATTCTATATTTGGATTCTGAGTCTAGCTAGAACAGTCACTTCAGTTTCAGGAATTAAGCTAATCTTATGAGACTTCATACAAACAGTAGGATATTTTATAAGGTGGGCTTTCCATTCAGGTTTTATGGGATCAGACTGAAAATTTTTTAAACCTTTCTTTCAAGAGATTGTCTAGCCAAATATCTAAGAAGCAATCAGGGCTTAACTAGCATCCAATTTATCCACCATCTTAAAAAAAAATTTTTATTTTTTTTACTAGTTTGCTTCTGAGAGTTGCAGAAATAGCCAGTGGAGATTGTCAATAGGAAATGTCACCTGCTTTGTTATTTATCAGTGTGATTTGACTTCAAGGTAGAAGTTTGCATCCTTATTAAGAATGTAACTATTTCCCAGCCTGTGTGCTTAAAGNAATATTGTCATAGTTTGCCACCTTCTGTTTTTGCCATTTGGAAAAGCTAATTTTGTTCCTGGGTTTGCTTCTAGCAACTTGAAAGCAGCAGCTGCAGTGAGGTACAGTGAAGGGGGCCCCTTCTGAAGGACTTCTGTGCATTTTGAGAAGGTGGATTTTTTTTTCTCCCTTTTCATTACTCATTCTCTTTGCTTGGGGAAATTGTCCTACCCAGTACTGAACTCCACTCCCTCTTTGTGAGGGCATCTTCTGTGCTTTTAAATGAGCTTCCAAAAGCCCCTGATTGTTTCCTAGTTAAGAACCGAGAGCTATAATCACTCAAACTCATTTTCCTGATTTAATGAGCAGTGCAAATCGCTGACAGATTCAGATGTTTCCAACTTCTGAAATACAACTAAACAGTAAATCCTCCATCGGCTTGGAATAACTCTCAAACACTGAAATTATTAGTGTGAGCTGATGTGCAGGAGGGGATGACTGAGCAGATAATTAAATTGGGCTGAGGCTGGGCATCTGATCTCAGTTGTAAACAGAGGGGTTTAGATATATCTGCTGTGCAAGGTATGAGAACTTGATACTTCAGGGTTTTTTTTCTTGTGGGATACAAGGCATGTATTTTCCTTCTAACCAAAACCCAGATCGTGTGGACGGCAGAACAATTTGTATTGCTGGTGGCAACCTCCCTAGGAGGGACGGGGCATGGATGGAATCTATTTGGGGTCAGAGTTATAAAGAATTTTGTAGTGTTTGGAATTTTACTTGTGATATTTCTTGACTAAAGTAATCTAAAAATTGGGTCAGGCTGTTCTTGAAATAAATGTGGACATAGGACTTGCTTTATTTTGTGACAACCAAAAATTAGAATAGCTGAAATCTATGAATGGGATGTTGATAGATGTTTTGTTGTTGGATCTCAAGGGACTGATTTCAAATACTGTAAATGACAAATTGGCAAAGTGAATATGAAGTAACACATGCAACTGTGCAGTCCTCGGTATCATCTTAGCCTAACTGTTAGGCTCTGGTCATCAGTGATTAAACCTAAGTAGTCAATATATCCTGCTGGGAGATTTGCTCAAGAGCTTTTAAATGCTCAGTGCATTCAAACTTGCACCCAAATCATGTGGTTTGCTTCTATTGATGTTATTCATCAGTGTGACCTTGGATGCCAAAATAGCAATCCTTGGAAAAGCTAATGCTTCTGTTAATGTGATAAGAATATGAATGTGCATTTCATAATCATTATGCTTTTCTCCTCTCAGATGTGTTTTGGAAGTGGATTCTTGTACTATGACAGCATGTTCAGACATTACCTTTTTTAAGATGGGACTAAAAAGGTGGTGGTAAATAGGTTGTTCCTGTAATTCCAGTATGTTTTTGTTTTTATGTGTTAGATATGCATTTTAAGACCTACTTGTATCACTGTTTCAAAAGGAGATATTTAGAACTATGGGGCAATATGATGACATAAGAGCTAATTAATTCTAGTGAGACTTATTGTCTGTCTTTCTAAGTAAAATTATTAATCAGTTCCTAAGTGCTATAGATGTAGATGGTTTTAGATTGGGCTCATCTCTTTCTGGCTTTCCAGCACTGGTCATTAGTCATTCTCTTTGAATGCAAGTCTTTGTGAAGTTGCAGAGAACTGGGCTTGCCTTGGGGTAAGGGAGCTGGTGAGACCACTCAGGCTGCAGGAGCTGGTGAGGTAAATAACTTTAAAGATCAAGATGAAGAGGGAGAAAAAAATTGCAAGACTGCAGTTAAACTTACTGTTTAAGTTGCAATTGTGCTCCAAGACTTGTATGTGGGACAGATTTTCATTCTTTACTTGGTGCTGTTCAGGTGCAAATGAAGACGTGGACCTTGACCTAAAAAGTTAATAAAAATGATATGTCTGCATATTGTCCAGATTATATTTAGCATTTCCTGGGCATGTGCAAACAATAACTCTTGGCTTGAGCAGCTTCCAGCCTAAGGCTTTGCAAGTAAACAGAGGCCAGGGTGAGTGAGACCTGTATATATGAATTAGCAAAATTCACTCTATCTCACAGAACCTGTCAGCAAAGGCATTCTAAGGTCATTCTCGAGTTGCTGCCCAGGCCTGTTCAATCACCCTTATAATGCTCTTTTGAAATTCTGGTGGTATTCTTCAGAGCTCAGATGTTTATTTCCTTCCTATTATGCCTGGTACAGGGTGGCCCCTTCAAAACCCTTGTGATGGGCTATCCCAGTTAAAATCTATTGTATTTCTTTTGGGCCAAATTGTTGTACTGTTGTGTGTTTAGTGGAAACAGGGATGCTATCACTCTGCTCCCGAAAACTATTCCTTAAAGGTGGTTGGATTTAGACTGTCTTGTTGTAACACCTCGGAATGATGTACCAAGAGCTGTATTCCTGCTACTTCAGTTTATAACAGGTAGGTGGGGGCAGAGGATGGAGGATGTCATATTCTGTGTTCATTCCATAGTTACAGAATTATTAAATAATTGAAAATACTCTAAGCAGTGGTGCTGCAGTTTGGAGAATGAACTTGAAAAAAAAACCACCCATGTTTTATCATTTAACCAAAGTCCAATATTTTCTTGTAGATTGCTGTAAAGAAAGAAGCAGATTATCAGGTCCATCTGCACTGGACCTTCATAACACTGACTGATGCTTATTTTTCCCTGTGTGAAGTGCAGATGGCACGTGCCAGCACCAAGCTCAGCATCGCAACATACTGAGCACAGGGGAGAACATAAACCAGCACGGCAAGGAGTTGTGGACACAGGAATTGTACAGTGCCTGTGCAGTTGCCTGGTCATGCTCCCAGCTAAAAAGCATTAGAGCTACCACTGGAATGGAGTTTGGGAATGTTCATTTCACTCTCTTTAGGTCTCAGTGTCATGTGTGGGTCTTTTGGTTCTTTTGATTGTTTTGCTTTGTTTTTTTTTAACCAGGTTTTAACTTGGAACATATACATAGTGACACTTGAATAAATTGCTCCTTTTCTTTCCACATATATATATTTTTTAAAGCTGCTTCACCAGGCTGTGTCTGAAATATGGTCCTGTGAGAGGACAGTTCTGTAAAAGAGAAGGTTACCTTTCATAGCTTGCCACCAGTTGCTTGTCACTGTCTCCTGTAGGGACCAGCCTGTGCTACACTTCCCTGTCTTGGTTTGGCAAATGAGCTGCCTTAATAAGGACCAGCATGGCCAAATCCAGAGGAGTGTGTCTGTCCTGACTCTTATTTAAGTAGGAGGACTGGGTAAAGACTGAAAGGGCTGCTTCTGTAAACGAAAATTAGACTGTGCTTCTTGGTGGGGTGGGGAATTAAAGGGTGGAGGGACTTGTGGAAAACCACTTCAGGGAAGAGAAGTGAACAAAGAAAGATTGGGAAAGAAGGGAAAACAAAGGTCAGGAACAGCGGTAGTCCTGAAGGTGTACACATGGCTGTTACTGAATGAATGGTAAAGTACTGAACAAATAGTAATTAAAATCTTAGTGACTACGTAAATGCCAGATTATAGCTGTGATCTTTTTGCAGACTTTCCTTTTATGTGAGTGGGAGTCTGTATGCTACCCTTGGGAATGCTTAAGACTAAATATATGCTCAAAACCATAGAGATTCAGTCTTCTTCCTGGCATGAGCTGATGTCCCTTTGACATGTACCAGCAGCATACTGAGGTTTTTGTGAGGATGAACATAGTTGAGATTAAATGTTCAGTGTTTCCAACAAGGTAATTTTACTCTTTTCCTACAGATGAGTGTTCCACTGATACCCCACTGCACAACTGCTCCAATTTCTCTGGGTTTGTAACCTGCTCCAGAATCGAGTATTTCGGTTATTCCCCAGAAACATGGTCATGAAACTCTAGGGGGAAAATCACACTCTCCTGTGGACAGGGAGCATTTCACACTCTTGTTAGGAGAATAACTGCACTCTCCTTAGGGAGACACAGTGAATAGGGTACTAAGTTCCACCTTTGGAGGATGAGGCACAGTGGGCTGGGGGAAAAGCCATTGACAACCTATTTGCCAAACACATCTATATAGTTCTGTTTCTATAGCAACCCTACTGTGAAATGTGTTGCTAGAAAAACATTAGTTACTATAGAAACAACTTTCCTGTAAGTGAAAAGTTTACTTTGTAACACATGATACCTAATATTAGGTTTTTTTTTTTAAGTTAAACCACCCACATGTGTGTTGAGATCAATAAACAGATCATTGTACTCAAGATGCATAGCTAGAAATGTACAGAACTTGCATGTTTTCCACTGAAACCATCTGCTTGTCTTTCACCAACATCAGACTGACTTCTGAGTAGAAATTAAGATAATAGAAATGTTGTATTATGTGTGATGCAAGGGACTCTTGAAATAGTTGCATCTGAAATTTTGTCTGAGACCCTTAAGTGTGTGGGAAAACAGTCAATTTGGGGTAATTTTGTATATTTAATTTTTTACATTTAAAAACCCACAAATACTAACTTGAGTTACAGGCTGTATCATTTAGACTTACCCTAATGGTGACTGGGGCTTTAAAATTGGGCAAAGGTTTTGACTGACTTTAAGGTCATCTTCAAGAATGACCTTTCTAATAGCAAGTCTTGGGTCTGTTTCTTCATGTTCTGCTCTGCTTCCAATCCTAAAACACTTGCAATATGGGTGATGGGTAGTGACCTGTGTGTGACTTGTGGAGAGTGGAAAGCACCTCAGCAATATTGCTGGGCTCTTTTGCCTCTGCTTCGGATCTCTCCCGTGTGCTTTTGCTGTTGAAGCCTGGTCTACGTTTTTTGTTTTGCTAGCACAGGAGGTAGCCCACCAGTTTTAGCAGTGTCACTCTGGCAGTAAAAATATTAGTGGAGATCCAGCAACCCTGGCAGACGGATCCTTTTGGTAAACACTCAAAGGTCTGAAGTCATCTACACCCACAAAGTCACTCTCCTGCAAGGGAAGACCTCTCAAAGGAGGGTCTGTTGGTCAAGTGATGGCATCAGACCCGTGTAGGTGTGAAGAAGGCCAACATTGTCATGGAAGCGCATTTTCCGAGTGATGTCTTGACTTCCTTCTCTAGGCAGTTGATTGTGTTATAAAGAGGCGACAGCAAAGCACAGTGGTGGTGTTTTAAATGTCACCAAGGTAACGATCATCAGTCACCTCACTACAGTTTCATACACTGATATCTTCTCTTGTGAATATGAGACTTTTCAGAAATTATGCAGGCCTTAAAGCTGTTCCTGAGATGGGGAAGATTCTTCTGCTGTTATTCAGGCTTTCCTGCGTATATTGGGCTGACACTGCTCTGAGTTTCACGGAATGAAACTACTGCAAGTTCACTAGTGCTTCTGGGCAATTTAATGTAAAGGATTTCCTATGTCTTGTGGTTTTAATTGCTAGCTGGTTTTGAGTGCTGCATTACATGAGCAGATGATAAAACTATAGTAATGGGTTAGCAATCAGAAAGGAACAATTTCCTATTGTTTCTGCATTTGCAGCACTGCGTTAGTGAATCACTGCGCTTTACAAAGTGTTCCCACTCCACCTCCTATGAAATAAGTATTGCTAAATATTGTCACAATTTTAGGGTTGAGTACATGGAGCTGTAAGTATTGGAAGCTGCTGTAAGGACTATGTATGCTTTATTTGGAGAGTCTGAAGCCCTTAGGAACTGCTTTAAGCCCTGCATCATTTTTGAAAAGTCTCACCCTACTTGACATCTATGAAACCCGTGGGATCCAAGTCCTCAGTGCTCCCACAGGTTTCATAGATGTCAAGTCGTATATGAGGAAGTCCATCACCTTTTCTCTATAAGTTAAGTGGAATATGGGAAAGATTTTTAATTCTGTTAGTTGTACATTTCAGTTCACGGTGAAGTCTTCTAGGAAATAACTCTGGTTCAGAAGTTTTTCCACTTTTGTTCCAGGTTTATCATCCAATTTCTAGCCTAGAGGCTTCTCCTCTGGGTGAGAGATGTTTTTAAGGGCCATACCTTGCTTGGCTGGAGGGGAAATTGTTCCTGAAATAGTGGTGGGTAAACCATTTAACATGTATTGTTTTACAGAATGTGTGAATGTGTCACAAGTATGCAGGGATGTGGTGTATGTGCACAAATGCAAAATGAGGTGCAAAAGGAAGCTTTCTGCCCGTCTGTGTTGCCCCCTTGAGAGACAGAAGTGTGCCCTTGTTAATAGCCTGGATGTGCTGGCTACTCTGAAAATAGTCTGCTCTGTGCCCTTCTGCATCATGGAGCAGCCAACATGTGTGACTCCTAGGAACACAGGGTCACTGTGCTCTTCTGGTGTTGGCCTAAATTCTGCAGTTAACTCTACATTCACCTTGAGATTGGAGGGAACTTGTAAAACCGGATCCCTGACTGAGCAGAGTTTCAAAAGAAAAATGGATCCATTAAATGGACCCCTGGTGTAGGGAGGTGTTACTGGGTGGAGCTGGGGAAGGCAGGGTGCAAAAGCAGCTTCAGTGGGCAGAGGAGACCAGTGCTGGAAGGCATGGAGGAAAGAAGAAAGAAATTGGCAGATACTGTTCCAGTAATGCCTTTTCTTCAACAACCGCCCCTTCTGAGGGTTAGTACCTTCTCATCGCATGCTGCTGGGTATCTTTGTACACATTCTCAGATTATCTCAGATGTTTGAATGAAGGGAAGAAATGACATCTCATGAGGTTTAAGGATGACTGATTTCAGGCCTTTTTTCATCAGGTGACTTATGCTGTGTGGTGTAGGCCATTTTGGACTGTTAAGTTTAGGAACTTGTAGAAAAAACGCATAATTCCACCAGCCTGATATTTTTAACTTGAATGCTGCAATTGCAAAACTCAGTGCTGCTTTTGGGATTTTTAGCTCTTCTACAGTATGTGCCAGCTCTGTTTAATCTCTGTATTTCGTGCTGTCTGATCACCTACAGATAGAACTCTTCCAAAGTCCTTTTGGCTTTCAGAGACTGAGGAGGTAGGGTGGAACCTGGTCTGGGGTAGTGCTAAGGGGAACAAAATTTGTGTCTTCTTGTCAGCCTGACAAGCAGATTAGGCAGCCTTCCTCTAAGGGAGTCAAAGTCAAAAGGATTAGATTGGCCTCCTGTTTTATGAAGAAATCTGAAACTTGGAATAGAAATGTGAACACACAAGCTGTTGTTTCTGGGCTCCTATAATAGCCTTGTTCTTAGTGCTGCAGGAGTTTTCCTTCAAGCACATTTGTGTGGTGCAACTGTGGCATCAAGTGATTGGCGGGATCCATCTGCCCGTCCTCTGTGTGGGGCCCAGGGGACCGGATAAAAACAAGAGCTGTTAATTTGGTGTAAGGAAAATATCTTCCTGCTGGCTCTGGTGTATTCCCAGCCAAGAGTTTCACTTAACTCCTCTCTCCCCATGCTGGAGGGAGTGCCTACTTCTGTGGCCTAGAAAGGCTGACCTACTGCATGCTCTGAAAGCAAAAGGTCTATGAAAAGCTTAGGAAGGTTCTTGGTGGGTAGGTGGGGAAAGGACCTTGCCTAGCAGTGCAGAGAAGAAAAAGAACTTGATTTGCTTGCTTTTAGATATCACTGAGCAGAGCCCACTGGACTGTTCCCACCACTTCATGTAGATGTGGCTATAACCAAGAGGGAGTTGTAAAGAAATAAGGGCTGGTACTGCAGTGTATGGTCTTCTCCTGGACTGGCAGCATGGTGACGTACTCTCAATTTGAGCTGAACCAAACTGAATCAACTGGCAACCTGCCAACTGGGTTGGGTAGTTTCTGTCAGTCTCTCAATCTTTTTTTTTTTTTTNCAGGGTTTGGGATTGGCTACCTGAACTGTGCTGTTTGCCTTGCAACTGAATGCCATGGACGTGGCTGGCTGGTCAGACCCACAAAGTGCTGCCTCTGTGTCTCTTCTGTAACTTAAAGATGTGTAGAAAAGACCACAACAGCCTTGTGATGTGACTTAGACTAAGACGTCAGGAGTAGAATGCAGTCCCAAAATTCTCAGCATCCTGAAATAACCCAGGGGTTGGTTCTTTACAACCCTGTTTGTTCATCACCCTGTAGGGAAGCTTGAGAGGAACAGTCACCTCAGTTCAGTGCCACAGAAGAGATCCCAGGAGCTTTGAGTGAGACATAACTGTGGTTTGCAGATTTCCATGTTTGCTATGCTCTGAAGAAACAAAAAAATCCGTGACTGGTCTTTGCATTTTTAGTGCCACCCTTGATCAACCAAATCTGTGAACACATCCAGAGAGAATGAAGGCTCGTGTCCAAAAGGCGTATAAAGAGAGGTTGGTAAATAGTATTTCATTGAGACAATGACCACTAGGATGAGCAGTGCTGTCAGTACAGAAGATTTCCTGCTCTGCTGCTTTTAATTCATGGCTTTCTGGTTTGATTTTCTAGATGTTCTTGCTAGGTGATGGCTTTACTTCACGCATAACTTGAAATGTGCTTGTATTGGAACATTTCTGTGGGAGTTACTCCTTTGTGAAACCTCATGGAAGTATGGGTCACATAGGCAAAGGTCTTGCTTGGTTGGAGCAAGTTTGATCTAATGGCTGGGCAGAGGAAACTTCTGGAGCCAGTGTTCCAAATCTTTTGTATTGTGGTTTGTTTAAAGTTTGATCAATTCTAGGCATTTCACTGAAGATCTGGGGGTAGATTTTAGTATTGCTCCATTAATATCCTTAAAGAAGGGAAAGGAGTAAGAAGCCATGATTTTCTGCACTGGTAACTTAAGGACAGAATGTTCTAATTTGGGTACTATAATTTATACCCATGAATAAGCATATCCTGATTCTTCAGAGGTGCTGAACACTTATAATTCTATTGACTTCAGTGGAAACTGGAATGAGCCCAGTGCGTGCTTCGGATAAATCATGTTGCGTAACAGAAAAATGATGGTAATTTATGTTCAAGAATCTTTCATCACAGCACTGAACTCTTTGCAGCTTGACAGAAGGAAAAGTTTGAAGAGTTGTGCTAAGACTCTTAATTCACCCACCCTTGCACCTGCCCAGCACTTCTGATGTGCAGCTCCAGGACACCTGCCCTTGTGCTGGCTCTCGCCTACCCCACCACTGGGCCGCTTTCAGAGGATGGTGCTACCTTGTGTGCCACAACACCAGCAGGGTGTTTGAATGCCTGTGACTCAGGAAGTTTGGGATGCTCAGTAGCTTGATGTATCAGATCCTAGAAACCTTTTTGGCACAAGAAATATCTGTGGCATTTAAACGCTCTGACTACTCAAAAGGTGTGTGCAGATGCCTAATGGCCTGTTGTAGTGCATGCACCTGCAAAGCAAGTGCATGAACAAAAGCAAAGGCTGGGAACACAATGTCTTCTGCCCTTTGTGTAAATTGGGGATGTCCTCCTGCTCTGGGTCCTTTGCCTTTCAGGAGGACGAGTGACCAATCCACCCGACAACCATATATTCCCTTGTCCCCTCCCAGCACTGCTGTTTGCTTTCAGCCACAGTGCAGGGAACAGAGAACACAAAGTAAAAATAGAAATAAAAATGAAGTGAGGAAAGCAATCAGAACACCTAAAATCCGGCACTATCTTTAATCGTAAGTGGAAAAAAATTGTATCGAGTGTTGTTTGATCACAATCTAAACACAGCCTAAACAACCCTTTGAATTTGTAAATGACATGCAATAGGGGTATTTTTAGCTCGCGTTGCTCAGATCTCAAGGAGGATTTTTTGGTATATTTTAGCTTATCACATTTCTCGCATAATAAGCTCTAGTTTTCCACAGCAGTTTAATTTTCTGTGAGCCTATTCTGTATGCAAGTAGCTCTTCTTTGGTGGATTTGATTGGCAAGAATATCTTTATTTGGGGTGGATGTAAGGCAAAAATAACTTTACTGGAGGACAAGAATGGAATATCTTCATTTACCTTACTTGTCTTCCTCAGGCATTTTTTTATTATCAGTTTTGCTTATGTTTTGTCCTCTCTCAGGCTGAAGTTCCAATGAAAATGGAACTTTTTCCAGTGGCAAATATTCTTTCATCTTTAGGGATTGCCAAAAAGCTACAGTTCTTGTTGCATTTTGTGGTTGAGGCACGTGCCACTTTCCCATACTTTCAACAGAACTGTGATCAAAAGAGAGTGTCTTCTCCTGATTTTGGCATAAAAGGGCGTGATCAGAGTCATTGTCGTGATAAGAACATCTGGTGGACTTTCCACTGTAGGTATGTAGGGAGCATGTTTCTCTTGCTTGTACAACTTCCTACTGAGCAGTTTCATGTTTGAGGCTCATAGACTTTGAGAATTCCTAACTCTACATGGGTGCTTTTAGCAGCGTTATATGGTCTATCACCCTTGTGCAAGTAGGAAATGCTATTTAAAATAAACAACCTAGATTTCCAATACACGTTTCCACTGGATGGCTTCCACTGATAATGAAGCAGAGCTGAAAAGATCAGTCTCACCTTCAGACTGCGCCAAACTGTTTTTAATTTCCTGGAAATTATTTCAGGACTTTGGAGCATAGATATGGGACAGCTACTGAAGGCATGTACAGCTTTCACATGATGCAAAGACTGGAGTAAGTCCACAGACAGCGAGTTTTTGGAGGGTTTTACAAACAAACTGGTGTTCAGATTTATTTTTACAACAAGAGAGAATTAATTTGCTGCTTTAGGAACCAATGGTCCAGATGCTTCTGTGTTCCAGTCCCAGATGGTCTGTGATGGAAGTACTTGAGGCCCGTGTGCTGAGGAGGCGACTTGCTGTTTGAGGCAATCAGGAAGAAACAGAGAAAAGCCTGGAAGAGGCCTGAAAGCAAACTTAAAGGAAGAGAAAGAAAAAGGCATGAACAGAGGGAGAGATGGAGGTAGGCAGTCCTGAGGAGAGAATTGGCGGGGGGGAGGCGGGGGGGGCTATCCTCGGAAATCCTCTGCTTTAAGCAAGGTCTTCTCCCAGCCGTGCAGAGCTACAGCATAGCATTTACCTGTGTAGACCACCACACCATGCATGGAGTGCAGCAGCTGTGGGTAAGGGTGGCACTGACTCCACACCTCTTTAGAAGGTGTTTGTCCCCTTCCTGGCACAGGAGGGAGCAGACTGCATTTTGGAGACACGGCTTTGGAAGGCTCTATTGGCTTCCGTATTTCTTGTTTAGACAGAGATCATGTAGTTATGGGCCAGTGGCAGTGAAATAAATCTGTCTCTGTGTGACTGATAAATAATAAATCTGTAAATACCAAGGATGAGTGTGATCCCAGTGCTGCTCTGTTCCATAATCTGAAAGCAAATGGACGTGCTGTCATAAGCAGAATGGAAATCCTATATTTTGACTGATAATTGTATTCCCCACTCTTATTTAATATCTGAAGGACAACAAACAATATTCACAGGAAGTGTAGTTATTCCTCTCTCATTCTTAATGATTAGTCCCAACAGAGGTCTGCTGAAATCAGCTGGATTGATTGCATAATAAATTTCAGGGCTCCTAGCAGTTTTAGTGAAAATTAGAGTACCGACAGAATTAGCGGCTTTGTTTAATTACAGAAATGACTACAGCCAGGCTCTGAGCCGCAGTTCAGCACATCTTTAGGAGTTGTGTAGACTTCAGCCTGGATTTTCTTTGCCTGTGTGCCCAAAATGCCCGTTTGGCATTTTGGGATCTTTGCCATCTCCTCATTTCATATAGTTGTCATAGGAACTATTTCCCAAGCTGTGTTCTGACTTGTTCCATGAGGCACTTTATTGTATTATAAAGTGTTGACAGCAAAGCACAGTGATAGATTTTTAAATGTCACCAAGGTAACTACTGGGATTCAATTACAGTTTCAGATAAAGATGAATCCTTTCTACAAATGTGACCGTGTGACAATCAAAAAATGTTGTGAGGATGAAGGTGATTTGTGATACAGCAAAGACTTCTTTTGTCTCTTTGCAAGGTTAATTGTGCCCATTCTGTTTTCTGGTAACATGAATGTAATACAGGTTATTGCTCAATTCTTCAGCTAGTGTCTTGGTAGACTTTGATCGCTTGGTATTCTGTTGTTTGGGGATTATTTTTTTTTTTTTATTCTGCTCCATAAATGAACTTATCACTCTCTGAACAGCAGACCCAGGGCTTATCTCAGTGATGCTCTTAGTAACACCCAAAACAACTCTGCTTTCAATGGCATTTCTCTGGGCTTACATAAACATCCCAGAGAGCAGAGCAGGAATTAGACTGTCTGCAAATGTCTTGAAACCTCAGATGGTCTCATTTGTCCTAAGCCTAGAGAAGATCAAAGAACTAGGACTTGTGGAGATTAGGGAGAGTGGACAGTTGGAGCAAAAACTTGTATTTTGGAGAAGGTCTTTTTGAGACTGGGAGAGAGTGAAAGTGTATTTGTGTGTGGAGGAGATGGTAAGTGTGGGATCCGAGGGATCAAGAGGGGAGGTGAGAAGAGGACAGTAGCAAGGTGCGAATCTGTCAGGAAAAAAATGAGATGGTTTGATATTAGAGATTGTGCTGTTATGGTTGGGCTTTGCAGAGTGTGAGAGCTGCTCTGAGGCTGTGGGCAGTCAACTGAAGACGGAAGGCTTCCTGCACGCAGCACAGACATTGAAGACATGACCCTTAAATCAGCTGAAGCTCTCATGTGATTTTGAGGCTGTAGTCATGAAAAGGGCCTCTTCCAAGGCCACTTCAAAAATGCCTGCTGACAGGCAGTGCTGCTCCTCCCATTACCCTTGACTGATTTGCCTCCTACATGTTATATCCATTAGGTCTCAACATCTTTTCACAAAGAGTGATAATATCACTTGATGTCATTAAAGTCAAACTTGGGCTATTATACATTCATTTTTTTCTTTACCATTAAGAACAGTCTTTACTTTCTCAATAAACCATCTTATCTTTTTTATTTTTTTAATTTTTATTTGAAGTTTCACATTAAAGGTGAAAAGAACAGTGCCTGACAATGTCATCTGAGGAAAGCAATTATATTTTAAGGTGAAGTGTTTTGTGAACAGCATCCTGATTGCTTGGCAGAGCTAAAAATAGCTGACTGGTTAAATAGCTTATCAGCATGTGGAGACCTGGGAGTAATGCATTTTTACTGTTGCTTAATAATTCTATGCCAAATATTGTCCTAACATTGGAATTATAATGGAGGGGGAGCAGGTAGCTTCTTTAGAAGGTGCCCATGATAAAGTAGGTGAAGTACTGCATTTCTGTCAAATGCAGCATAAACCCTCTAGCAATTTAATTTACCAGGATCAAATTTCAGACAGTTTTGTAGTGCAAAACACTCGCAGAAGTTTCATGCCTGAACCAAACCTATAGTGCTCTGATAAAGGTGTAAGAGTGAGCCTGGGCAACTGAATAGCGGGCAGTCTGGTTCCCAAATACCAGCACATCTGTGTGCACTCTGCGTGTTCCTCCTGGCCGCTACTTTTTCAGGAGGACAAAATGTTCCTTGGGTATGCTTGGTCCAGGCTTGGTCCTTCTCATGGTTACTCAGGGCAGGGGGAAGTGTCCAGGAACATCCTCCATGTGGTCACTGTCACCTGCCTGAAGGGTGGAGCTGGTATTTCATATAGCTCGGAGGAGGCAGAGAGAGCCTATCCATTGGGAGAGAAATCCTGGTTGAGTAAACTGAGTAGATTTATGAGCCTAATTTGTCATAAAACCTAGCAGTTTTTAACAGCAAATATGTTTTAGTCGCCTGAACAATGTTTTCCATCCCCATTCTTTTGCAAGGCACATATATGTCTGCCTGCTGCTCTATGTAGTGAAAAAACTGATCTCTGCCAGATGTTTTCTGCCTAATGCAGGGAGTGTCAGTGGACAAGACATACTGCCTGCTTGGCAAAGCTATTGAGACATAAGCCAGACTGTACTTTTTCCCCTCAAAATCTGAAAATAAATGTAAAGCTCCCTGGGATAGAAGGGAAGTATGGGCAAACCACAAAGATGTACAGAACACGTGTCCTCACTTGACAAGTAACGCGAAATCCAAATAAAGGACTGCGATTTCTGAGGGATTTGCCATGTATGGGGCCCAGTGGAGATGCAGAGTTTTCTGCCAGGACAGTTTTGTTTATTTTTGTTTCTTGTAATGTGGGGAGTTTTTCTCCTTGTTTTAAAGTTGAAGTATTTTTTAAAATTTCTTTAATCTTCATAATCCCCCTTTCATCATGAGCTTGTCTACTAACAGAAGCAATTAAGAAGGACAAATGTTCTTTTTCTACCCTCCCCCTTTCATTTTCCCTCTCAGGCACACTCTTATTTAGATTTCAGCCCTTCAAGGAATATTGCCCTGGGAGGGATTACACTGCTCAGATGTCTCCATCACCGGATAATTCCCCTGTAAAAAATGTAATTACTGAAATTTTTTTTGCTCCCGTTCTCTTTTTAGGAGATCAAGGGGGACAGATTCTAGAGAACTCTTCTCTTTGGAGACAGTATGTCACTTTCCCTGGGAGTGTGATTGGGAAGAGGTACTGACACTCTACATACCTGTGGAGATACATCTGTGCTTCATGCCTGGTACAAAACTCCAGTGACTGTGCAAAGAACTTAAGTAGCTACGTATACAGCAATTAACACTTCCTTTTGCCATATTGTTAGGAGAAATTAATTCTTTGTGTTGTCATTATCAAAACAGGTTAACTATAGGAATCCTGTGTTTCTAAGCAAACTGATGTAGGTGGCAAAGCCCTGGTTATCTCATGTGGATGTGGATTCTTACAAGTTCTATCTTAGGAAAATAATATGAATGTTTTATTTTTTTGTGACTTGGTTACTCTGAGCCGCTGGCAGTTTCCATAACAGTATGTGGCCATTGGTTGATTACGGTAAATTGATGATTGTGTGTTTTAATTTGGTTCACAGGAAGGGCTGATTACATACTTGATATCAGCATAAGTTCTCAGATATGGCTCTATTATACTCACTTGAAACCTCTTATTCCTGACAATGTTCAGTCTTAAAGGAAACCAATATTAGAAAGTGAAATAAAGGGAGAATAAAAAGATGAATTAAGGATTGATGAACTGCTATGTATCTATGTGAAACTGAAATTTCTGTACTGTTTAAAGGCATTTCTTTGTTCAGTTCTAGAATATGCAACCTACTTAGATACTTTTTATATACTTTGAAATATTTCTAACAAGAAAAAATGCAAATAGTTTTGTTTTTCATCTCCTTCTGTCTCTAGGTAAATTCTCATGAGGTTATTTGACAATTTCTGAATCTTAGTTCAACAGCTTTTCAGGGTATTTTCTTGTCCAGAAGCTCTGTTAGATCTGAAATGATCCAAGCAGAGAAGAAAACAGATGGGAGGATCCACTGAATGGGGTTTTTTTGTTGTGTGTGGGTTTTTTTGGTTTTTTTTTTGTTTTGTTTTGTTTTTTTTTTTTTAAAAAAAGCAGTGATGTAGTAGAAATAGTTCTCATTTTGCTTTTGGAGATATGTATCTAAACTTAGGAAGCACTGATTTATTCTGTAACTTTACACTTCGAGACAGAAGTCTTATAAATGTTGAAGTACTCTGGTCCGCTGAGGGTTTTGTTCTCAAAATATATAATTCTCAAACTTCTGAAGACAAAGCTCTGCAGACTGCCATTGAACTGTAGTCTCTGGCTTCAGAGGCGCCAGATAATGCATAAATCTTGAGTTCTGGGACTGGTGTCCACGTAGTCACCTGTATAGCCTTTACCCGAATCTCTCAGGCTGCAAACACTTCAGAATGATTGTTGTCCTTGCCTGCTGCTGAGCACAAATGAGTTTCCTCTATTAAATGGTCCTCTTGACTATTCTATTATCCTTATTATATTTACAGTGCTAAGCTTATTTTAAATTGGATTGAGAAGCAGCTTGGCGAAACAGCGTTCTACATTTATGTTTGCAGTGCTTCAAATGACAAAAAAAAAAAAAAAACCCAAGGAGAGGATATGACATGTGTTACTTGACTCCTGTGAAGATAGTCCAGCTCGCTCTCTCTCTTAGGGTCACGCAGAGCCAGAGAGTGCTAGTGTTCCTGATGAGCAGAAACCGGTATTTGGTTATATAGGAAAGCTGTAAGATAATGCAGCTGCAACAAAACTGTCCAGGAAAAGCTAGTGAAGACAGAAGCACATGTTTTTTATTTAATTTTTTTGTTTTTGTTTGTTTGTTTTAAATCTGAATATTGTGAAACTCAACATACCAGGAGGTAAGAGTATGAATTTTAATTAGCACTGTTTTTCTATCTGCTTTGTTAGTTTAATCCGTGAAATAGTGCAAACCAGATACTGTTCCAGTTAGAAGAAATTCTACAGTAGGTCCTGATGTGACTTTTGTGGTGTTATTGTCATAAGTTTTCTCCTTATCTTCGAGCAGGGTGGTGCCTTTTCCCTGGCTTAAATATTTGGACTGCGAGAGGGAAAAATAGCTGCAAAATGCCTGCAGGGTTGGGGTGTTGATGGCTGGGTCTCGAGGATGGGAGAACACTTTCAAATGATGACGCTTGCAGAGGAGAGTTTAATTTCCTCATAAATATGGATCCCAAAGGATGAGTGCATTGAGCACAAATGAGGTCTGAACAAGGACCTTGCTTCTTGGAGGTGAGCTTGAGCCAGCATCTGCTAGCAAATAAGACTTCCCAGAAACAACTCTTTTCCTACCCAAAAAAAGAGATGTGACTGTGTATGGGAATGTGTCACACACTCACATACGTTTTCTTTGTCTTTCTTGCATTCACATCCTAATTCGGAAAGCAGGATGAGCTGGAAGCTAAAATGCTGAATTTATCTTCACAGACGTGAATGGAATGGCGGTGTTTTTGTTTAGTCTTTGCCTGGTATATGTTCTGAATTGGAAAAACGAGAGCTGGTAAAATATGAATTAAATCTTAAGTCAATATATTAAAGGGAATGCTGATGGTCTTAATTAGCAACATATTAACCTGCTGTGAACGCCAGAAGTTCTACTGAGCTGGTTCATCTGGCTGATTCACCTATATTTATTGCTAATTAATGAAATGTTACAATCTTTAATGCTTTTTTGTAATTTCTTTATGGGGAAGTTAATTGTGTAAAAATTCACAGCTGCATTAACCTCTAGTGCTAGAATAAGATCTCATGCATATGGGGCAGTCAGGATTATTTCACTGGTGATTGATACAGAGCTTTCTGTCCCTATGGTGGATGAGGTGACTGTACTAAACGTTGATTTTATTTTTAAAATGTTTATATAAATGTTCCTATTGTTTGGAAACCATATGCCCAACAAATATCTGTGTCGTTTCATGAAAAAAATCAGAATTTTGTGGCCAACATAAGCTGAAAGAATTTTCATTTTAATCCATCTAGACAAGAGCTTGATTACGTTAAAGAAAGGCTTCATGACAATTATGAACTTAGATATGAACTCTTTAATAAAATTGAGAAGCCTCTTAGGCATTCTCAAGAGCACCTTTTTAATTTTTACCAATTTAATAATTTCTAATGAACCAGATGTTGAGCTACAGTATAAATGAAGGTGGTCCAGATTCTCATTAGCCTGGGGCTGCTTGTTGTAATATTTTTGTTTTGTTATAGTGACATGAGAATGTTCATTAAAGAGTGATATTGGAGCTTGTTTGGTCTGGTTTTGTTATACCTCACTTTTAGGTTCATTTAGCTTTCTGTCTGTTTTCTCTTTGAAGTAACTGGCAGGATCAGCCATGGTTAATGTTGGGTCCAAAGGAAAGTCATATGTTCTTCAGATGACTGTATCAAGCTTGGGATCTGAATGCAAGGTCCTTTATGTAGCAAAACATTATGTGAATATGTTTTAAGTCATTGCCTACTCTTAATGTTTTTTTTTTTTTTT